>WAAG01077973.1:6523-17720 GCA_013390105.1 Tichodroma muraria
GCGGACGGGGCGCGGGTAAGCCCCGGAGCGGGGGTCCCGCCGCCTTTTCCACCGGCGACGCGGGGACTTGTGTTTTGGTTAGAAAGCTTTTCCACGTGGGTAAGCCTTGTGTGGGTATGTGTGTGCGGGTGTGTGCGCGTACTTGATCCGCGAGGAGGTAACAGGATTCTCCGTGTTCAAAACCAGTGGGCTCTTAGCCATTAATCTCCTTCTCCTGCTGTCATTACAGACACTTCCAAAGTCAGATACCCGCGGAGAACCGCCAGCTGCGTTTCGCGGGGCGGTTTTCCCCGAGCCGCGGGGGCTGCGCGCCGTGCCCGGCCGGACACGAGGCTGTCCGGGGAGCAGCCCCGCGGCGCCTTCCGCCGGCAAGGGAGAGCGGGATCTCACGGCATCGCCGCTGCCAATCGGTAGTTGGCATCTAAAGTTTCATTTACGTTTATGAAACTGCCGCTCCGAGCCAAGCAGGCGCGGTGCTGCCGGCCCCGTTCCCCGCTGCCGGGCAGCGCTTGCAGCCGAGCACACGGAGGGACGCTCTCGGCTCGCCCGGGGCGGTGCGAAATAGCTGGTATTTACAAAAATCCTGGGACGCACGCTGTACCAGACAAGGGAGCGCCTTGGCCGGTTCCAGTTTAAGTATGAAGTCATGCTAGAACAGTAAGGAAGCAGTATCTACAGTTTTCTGAGTTTTGTTTTACGTGTTTTATTTGCGGAGACTAGAAGGCGTATCTAAGATAAACTAATCAGTTTAAATTTAGAGGGAGTTGTACGAAGAAGGCATCTTTTCTGTTTGGCAAATAGATTTCCCGGTCTGACCTCGGAGTTTGATGTTAGATGCATGTATTTTGCAATAAAGCTCAGGCCGTGTCTTTGTTTCATTTCCTTAACACTCAAAAGAAAAGTTTCGCAAAATTGCTGTGGGTTTGACTCTTCCCCTAGTATTTCTGAAAATGCTGCCCAATAACAAATGCTTGCATATTTGCAATATATATCATACTGTGAGTAAAGTGGAAATACAGACTGATATTTCTCTCTCTTCGTGGTGATTCTTACTCTGACATCTAGTATTAGCTGGGCTATGTCTGAAACAGCTCTTTTTGCTTTTTATTTTTGAAAATTGTGGTATTTATGTTATCAAATGTTCTTCAACCAAATTTAAGAGAAATGAAGGTGGAGTATGGTGACAAATCTTTTATGTATCTTTATTCAGATAATTTGTATGCAGTTATTAATTGTTACATGTATATGGTAGTACTGATAATAAATTTAGCTGAAGGGTGCTCTTGCTGGATTTATATTTATTAATGGTCTCACAAAGCTTTGCAGTGTAAATTTATTCTGTATGGATAATGTCAATGGAAAAAATAAATCCTAAACAAGCAGTGTATTGAGTAGGGCACTGGTAGGTTCTCAGTTAATTGCAATTCCCAGTTAAAATATTTCAAACAAGACAACTGTAGAAATACAGCTATAGATAGTATCTTGTGACATATTTTTAGCATCTGATGCAAGTGTTAAAGTTTAGCTCTTTAAACTTTATGCAAGTCCTAGAATTAACGTTAAACATTGGCATTTAGTGAGGGAAGGGTACCTGTCTGTTTCCTTGATGAGCTGATGGTATTGGACAATGTTGTGTTCAGTCCTCCAGTGTTAAAATTTAAACAGCATTTTACTCTCTTAAATATGAAAGTTACCACAGAAAGAAAAATGAGATTCTTGGAATTGCTGTTAAATGCTCTAGGCCACAGCTCTTCTTTTTTTTCTGTTATCTTTTTCCTTCTTGAAAGTTGGGATTTTATGAACTCAGGGTAAAGCAGGTCTCCCCTTTTATAAGAAGCGTTTATTCAACATACTTCTATATTGCAGCTGCTGATCATATTTCATAGAGCTGTTAAAGCACTTAAAACCTAAAATTAGGTACTGTCTGGTAGTAAATATTTCAAATCGCTCCTTGAAGAAATGGGCTTAAAAAAGAGACATTTTGAAATATATCGTTGAGGAAAAGTAATCTTGCATTGCTTTTACTTAATGGAATACCAATCTAAATCACTGATTTCAGTGTACTTTTTCCTTGGGTTTTCTTACTCTCCTGGATTTTTATTGTGATTTTATGCTGGCTTTATTTGATATCATAACCAGCTACTTTGTTCAAGCTATGTTTACGATGGCAACGCTTGAATTAACAGGTGTCAAATTAACTTCTAACATACCTGTATTTCCAGTGAGTATTCTTGTGATACTAAGAACTGAAATGTAAGCTTCCTTGCCTCCTGGTGTGCATGTTTCTGGCTGTTAGTTGAAGAAGGCGTACACTTGCTTTTTTCCGGATTTTGGATGAGTTAATTTAGAGATAAGTGTTTTCAAATTGAGAGGTGGGGTTAGGTTTATTTTTCAGTTGGGCATAGGAATAGGCTTATTTGCACTCTAGCTTTCATTTTTGGTACTGTCAGGGTTTGCAGGACAAATGCAAACACAGGGGCATCAGACTGTGTCAAGTTGGTTGAGTATTTTTAAAGCTTTTTGGAAGTTCACCACTAAATCAAGTCTGGTAGCAGCAACACTCAGATGTCTTTGCTTTTTTTCTTTGTACTTGAGAATCCAGTAGTATTTTTGCTATCTAATATATCTGTAATCTTCTTGACATTTTGTGTTAAAAAATCCTGGCATTTATGGTATGCAAATAGAAGAAGAGTTTTGATATTCCGTCATAGAGCGAGAGGTTTATAAGTACGCCTAATAAGCGCCATTTTTCTTTTTTTGGATTTAAATATTGTGTAAATGTGTGTCCAGCTTAACCTTTTTCTGTCATTGAAAAGCGCTAATTGATCTTGCTGACCCTGACATAATAGTATAGTTTGATATTCGAAACCTTTCAGCTTTGGCATGGCCCTTTTATCACCCCTGAGATTTCAGGGCATAGTTCTACTGAAGGCATAAACTGCTACTCTTTGAAAAAATTAAATAAAAATGGTTATTAAAAATAAATTACGGTCTTTTAAAGTCAGTAGGTGTTTGACCTATCAGAGCCTCAGGCTTTACAATACACATTAAAAATTTTCTGATTTACTTGTATGTATTAGGTGACATTTTAGATGTTGCCGTACAGAAATCGGATTTTTATGAAATAATTTTTGGCCAGTTCCACACTTGTGTTGCAGTGTTATTAAATCTGTCATTAAATCAGAAGTGCTTAAAGGAACTTGGACACACTTTGCAGTGCAAAAGCTCAGATAAGAAGAGTACTTATATGTTAAATAAATAATAAAATCTATTTGAAAAAGCAGTAAAACTCACATTTTTAGTCTACACTGTAGTTTGCAATGCTGCCAGAAGGATTGCTTTTGGGATGCCTGCAATATAGGGCCTTAAAGGCAAAAGCTATTTTAAAGCGTTTTCTTCTTTTTATCTCTAAGCCTGAGAAATGTGTTGTATAGCTGTCTGCCTTTTTGCTTTAACGTTAAACAGTGAAAATTACTTCGATGATTGATTATCCTATATTGAAATGTATCTCTGGGCAGTCTCAGTCACAGGATTGTATAGGCTACTTATCAGGCTTTTCAAAATGTCAAATGCTAATGGCTGTCTGAGGAACACTAAAGTTTAAGCATTTTATTTTCAATTTGTTAAAAATTTCCTTGTTTCTCCAAGGGAAAATTATAATGACTAGTGATTATCTTCAGAGCTTCTCACTCCATAAGCCAGTGAGACTTTCTTGGTTTTAGGCTGTTAGGCTTGGGTACTAGACACTAAAGTTTGAGTTAGGCTGCAATTACCATGGATTTGAAAAGAAGTAGTTTGGAGGATTTCTATGGATAGATTAATTTGTAGATCTATGTTTTTTCCTAGAATTAACTAACTAAATACTATTACAGTGACTTTTCATTAAGCAGCTGTACAGTGGAGGGCAGTTCATTTGGATGTAATTTAAATGTCTCTAAAGAACTCAGTATCCCTGGGCTGACTGAATACTCTCTTTGCACTAGGGTTGTGCAGAACTATACAATTTGACTAGTTTGGAGCAGAAAATTCCTCACAAGGCAACCTGAAAAATATTCACACGAAGACTGCTTTTTGCATAGGTGTTAACGTATTACTTATGTATTTAAGTTAGTATGCACTAGATTTTTTGGCAGCGTTAAAATTAAATACTATTGTGATGTGACCCAGTATAAGCTTACATTCTCAGCAGTGTAAAAAATTACTGCTGCCTTTTTTTTTTTTAATTGGGTAGATCAGCGAGTAGCTAGTCTGCTCTTGACATATATACAACTAAACCACAAAAACCTACATTAAAATACCATGAAGGGTCTGATTTAGACCATAAAAGTAAAAGAAACACAGAGCTGAGTTTGCAATTTTTCAAATAATTCTCCTCTATGACTATGTGTATATAACTATTGAAATCAGTGCTGGTGCATGAGGTAATTGGAAACTTAACTTGATGTTTTGTGCCAGATCCTTAGCTGTTGCAAATTGGAGTAGGAATGCTGAAATTACTGGAGTGGTCTCACATTATGCCAGATGAGTATCTAGTCCTCTATTCTTAGTTCAGTCTGCTTTTTTTGGTGGGGTATTGCAATATACTTTATATGTCTGAGATTACATACACAAAGAAGTGATCCTGCAATACTTAGGAAAAAAAAGAGAGTTAAGTATAAATATCCACATTATTTATTTTTTTTTCCATTTCAAGGCATTTTCATGCTCTTATGTTTGAACTTTTTTTTGTAGCATTTTATAAATATAATAAATGAACACAGAAATGCCTTTTACAGTAACTGTATTTTTGAAAAAGATGCATTTAGAAATATTGTTAATTCTTTTAATTCTGTTAAGGCAACTTTGTTCTCAAAAAAATGAGTAATTAGGTTATCCTGGTTCAGGGACATTTGATGAATGCCAAGACTATTCAATGAAAGGCGTGAAGTCCATATTAAATCCCATCTGTATGTTTCTTTTTATTCACTGTAGTATATTCCCAGAACATCACAGAAAATGAAGTTTACCTTACTCCCAAGAGAGAGCAGCTAAACCAGCCTGTGTACACTTCAGTTTATGCATCCTGACATCATGTTGTATGCGAGGTCTTTCTTCCAGCTCTCTCGAGTGTCCCAGCATAGACACAGTCTCACAAAACCAGGCACAGCTCAGGGAGATTATACACATTTCCTCTGCCAAGTTCTAGCAGTGCAACTCAGACTCGACCTAATGTTTCTGTTCTGGTCTTAGCACAGAGAACTGGGAAGTTGAGAACTAATAGGGCTGAATGATATAGAGGTTTTTACAATGCAGTGATTGTATTCTGGGGAAGGGTCTTGAAAATAATTCTTGTTACCCCAAGGCAAGATTTAGACTGTGCTTTTTAATTTAAAAATTTAGGTTTTCCAAACGGGAAGATGAAAGTACTCTTCCACTCAGCCGCCTATTTTTATGTTCATTCTAATCTGGCATGGTAGAAGGATCTAGTGTAATGTTCAGATTAATTTTTTTCAGGTAATTGCACCTTCAGAGAAGCAGTTTTTATGTTCGAAGAACCATCTGAATCCTGAGCTCTCTGTGCAGCAGAGCAGTGTGTCTGGGAGTTACCTGTGATATGAGATCTTTCAGCTGAAATGGCTAGATGATGTGTTTCCTAGTAATTTCTGGTATCTAATTAGCTGTGATTCAGCTTGTTTTCAAATTTTCTGACTAAATGATAGTCTGATTTCTTCAAGGGCTAGATGAGCAGTCAAATCTTTGCCATAAAACAAATGAAATAGAAGAGTTTACTCCCTGATAGTTGTGAAACTGCTCAGTTTTTTGAAGGAAGTCCAGGATTGGAACAGCAGCTTGTGGGATACTGTCAAATCAAGAAAGAAGTCTGAAATAGTTTGATTGTAAGGTCTGTAGGAAGAGATCCAGTATTTTGCTTGGTTTTTACATCAATATCTAGGGGTATTGGTTCATATAAGCATCAATAGCAGTAACCTCATGTGTGTGGCTAATCCTATCAAGTCCTACTTCTGTCTGTTTCCTGCAGAAGAGGACAGAAAAGCGTGAAGCCATCGTTTCGCATTTGGTGGCAGCGCTTCTAAAGCGGCCCCTTAACCCGCCTCTGCCGGCCACTCGTTTAAGTTGGATGTGTTCTTGCTGTGGCTCACAAACAGCTGTGCTGGCAGCGAGGCAAAGGTCGGAATGAGTGGCAGCACCCGTGCTGCTGAGCCTGGCAGCGGTGCTGCAGAAATAGCTGCAGAACCACAGTCTCCGTTACCTAATCTGCCACCTCGGTTAACTGAAGTGCAGGGTCAAGTCTGTGGGATAGGTGGAATTTTTCAGAATGAAAACATTGTCTGCAAAAATGATCCTTTGATCTTTAATCAAGAGGTTGTGTTGATGCAGGGATTTTTGACAAAAATCGAAGTAGCTGCAAATAATTTGCAGATACATGTGCAAGTTAAAACAATAGGGAAAGCACTGGGGCCTTTGGAGGGGACAGCTGTGATTTTCTTGAAGGAAGGCAGGAGTTCAGACGTGATACCAGATGACAGAACTTTTCCAGATCTTTGCACTGCTGTCCAAAAGCTGGGCTTGCAGGGAGCAGGCGGAGCATAACTCCACTAGAAGTAGGACGTCACTGCCAAGGGCTGCAGTGCTCATGACAGGCTGCATTCTTTTATCACTGTTCCCGGGGAAAGAAGTGCAATAATTTCTCAGAAGTGGCCATTACATAGCTGTCACTGTAGACAAGTGCTTAATTTATGGCAACTATTTTTTATTAGTCTCCACTGTCACAAAGTATTAACTTACAGGCTATCACGTTCCAAATGCTTTTTTTTATGTTGTTCCCATATAACACTGAAATATGCATACTATACCACATCACGGGTTTATGAACACTCAAGCAAGCCAAACCAGCGATATTATTTTTGATGTGAGTACAAGTTTGATTTCCAAAGATAAGTGTAGTGATGTAATAAAGTTCTGTAAGTCTGTCTTGAGTTGACATGACTTTTTGATTAATAAAGTTGAAGGATACAAAATCAACTTGGCACAAATGAAATGGATTAAACAGCAAACTAAAGCATAGATTTCACAAATAGTTACTTGTTAACGAGTCTTTAAAAAGCATGCTATTACAAAAGGTTTTTCAGGGAGCAATCATCAAATCAAAACCTATTTATTATTTTACCGGTGACACCAAGATTAGTAAGTTCTACAAGAAGTAATACCCTTGATTAGAACAATTGATGACCTAATAAAAGATATTTTTCTTTTAACAAACTTCCTTTTACTTCTGTTGTTAGACTGTAATGCCTAAAGAAAGTACTGCTACTACAAAAACCGAGGGATGGGTGAATAATGAGGGGAGCAGATTGATGAGAGTAGTCTGGCTCATTGAGCAAACTGAGAGCAAGCAAACAGTATGTACTTCACTACAAGCCAGCAGTTTATTTTAAAAAAAACAAAAAACAAATGGAGGCCATAGCAAATGATAATGATGGTATTGTAGCAAAAAAAAAAAAGGAGTAGTAACTTAAACTAGGTACTCAGCAGGGTAAGAGGGGTTACATTAACTCTGTAGGTAGTATGGGCGCAGCTACTACTGCAAAGCTGTGCCCTTTCTCAGCTTTAGAAAGGAAGCTTTAAAAAATTGGAGGCTTCATATTTAAGACCAGAGGAGTAATTAAACATTGGAAAATGTTTCTTCCAGGGGATTAACAAACTTCAGTTGACCAAAGGAGAATGTAACATAGTTTGATCACAGCTAATGAATATCTAAATGAGGAAGAGGAAATGTGGTAAAAGATGCATTGTCAAAGCACTTGTTTTAGTTAAAATCTGAGAATACCTGTTTTTTTACAATTACTTTGTGTGGCACACTTACTGCTGGCTCATAGTGGAAGAGATTTGTCTGTAGGATTGCAAGATGTTCTGTGGACGTCACAACATTTCAGTTGCCTATGGGGACTGCTGATGGGCCAGGAGCCGAAATGAGTGCGGACAGCTCGTGTGAGGATCAGCAGCATAAAAATGTAGATTACACAGGACAGCTGGTATGGGGTTTTATGTTTTCTTTGTGGTGGACAAAGGTGGTACATAGAAAATTTTTTACTTTCAGTGGTTGTGTTCTGATGGTTTCAGTTTGACTTGATGGCTAGGGTACAGCAGTGTTAGTTTTGGTGAGTAATAATTGTCATTCTGTTCTGTCAGAAAGCACCCGAGCTGCATGCTGACACCAGAAGGAGTTCTGTATTCTGGGACAGCTCTGCATTCACACTTTTTGTTTCACGTTGTTCATGGAATGAAAAAATAACAGTTTCTCAAATGCAATATTTAGAGATTACTGTCAGCTTTAGTTGAGAAAAACATTTTGTTTCTTCTACCAAACTGGAACAAAAGTACACAGATTTCTTTTCTGTGAGTTTACTTTGTATTTCTTCCTGACATTTTAAAATGCTCCGTTCGAGAATTTCATGTGAGACACTTGTCAGTAACAGAAATAGCATCTGCTGAGCAATGACTCTCACACCTAAAAAGCATGGACATGCTGCAAACTTCCTTCTTCACCAGGATGTTTCTAGTAAGCCTAGTGAGTGCTTGAACTTCTGCAGTAACTCTCATTGCATCCTCGTACTGCTGAATACAGTCTTCAGACTGTGGCATGATTTTAAAGCAGATAGGATGAATAGGTACTATGCTGTCTCAGCTTTCATGATCCATGTGGTTGGATTCTGTGTATTAACTTCCTGAGCCTTGTAAAACTGCTGTTTGTTTTTACCTTGTAGTTATGCTCATTTTTAGGTTCTCCTGAATTCTAAAATGTTTCTGCTTTAGAAATAACCTTTATTGTTATTTTATGCTTATTTTGTATCACAAGGTTTTTGAGGGATATTTTATGTGTAAAGGTAAATTAGACATGTTTTTAGGGAGAGGGAATAAGAAATAATATTTTCAAGTTGACAGTGTGTCTTTAAATATTCTGGCTAAACAAGTATGGCACTTTTTCTGTTTTCAATGGCTTGTTTATAAATAATTGAAATGTTTTCTTTGATTTGTTCACAGCTATTTTCTACAAAGAAAAGAGAAGAAAATTGTCTCAGAAGTTAAGCAAAATATGCTGTGTAGTAATAACCAAAATCCGTCTCCCTAAAATAATCTAGTTGTTTAAACCATTGAAATGGCGCGCTAGTAGAAAAATAAAACAAAAATTTTAATTAAAAAATTTAAAAGAGTATGCTTCTGTCTGTGACATCTCTGCATTACTTGTTTGGGTTTTGTTTCTTTTCCTTGGGAACCACCTTTCTTTTCTCTTTATTTTTAGGGGAACCCATTGGGGTTCTAGATTAGATTTGTTTTCAGACAGAAATGAATAAAACAAATGCTGATACTGTTTCTGGCCTTAATTAAGGCCAGAAACAGTATCAGCATTTGTTTTATTCATTTCTGTCTGAAAAATTCTGTAATTGATTAATTTGGAATGGGATAGATGAAGTCTGTGTAGCTGCATGAGCATGAAGAAGCGATCATGAAGAAGCATGACTGAAGAGATCTCTCACAGCTGGGAAGCCCCCAAGCATCAGTGGATTTGTAGCTCTGGTCTCAGTCTTAGAAATTTCTCAGTGTGTTGTGCATTTCTAGGATAAGGGAGGTGTTGCTGAGTTTATAATTCTGTGTTCTGAAATTCTCAAAGTTAATCCTTCTTATTTGTTACACAGGTATGAGATGGGAAGGGTAGGAAGAGTTGGGGA
This sequence comes from Tichodroma muraria, assembly GCA_013390105.1. NCBI lineage: Eukaryota > Metazoa > Chordata > Aves > Passeriformes > Sittidae > Tichodroma > Tichodroma muraria. The sequence continues at coordinate 16,252 of WAAG01077973.1, forward strand.
ATCAGTTTTAGTCATGTTTGGGTACCTGTAAAGTTGGTACCCAGAGCTGCAGAAGAAATGCTGTACAAAGATGTTCTTTTACAAAACTAAAATAAATGAGATCCAGTGCTTGCAGTTGTTTGCCATTTGCCAGGAAGTCTTTCTGTTTTCCCCATTTTTTTTGTTGTATGATGGTAGTGTCAGCAGGCAGATCTGATATAGACCATTTCTGTTTCTTACCTGGTTTACATACCTAACTGATGCAGGGACATCAATGGTCTGTGTCACTCTGATTCTTTTGTCTTAGTGCCTGCTTTTGACTGGTACCAAGTGGTTTTGTGATGGTGTGACTTGTTTCTGTGTCGGAAGTACTTGATGCAGAGTGGCAATACCATCTTAATTTTCATGAAGTGTTCACAAATGCTACACAAGCAATGCCACCCTTCAGCAAACTCAGTTCAAGGAAGCAAATTACACTAAACTGACAGTCATACAAATATTAATTGAAGACCATGCATAATTTGCAAGACTGTGTCTAACAAATGTGTAGTGACTTGCATGGAAGTCACTAAATCAATAATTTGATTTGAATTTTGATCAGTTTTCAGTGTATTGTGGTTTGGTGGCATGAATCGTGTCTGTTTTGATTACTGCATATAATGTCTGGCATGAATTCACATGCTCAGAAAGGAAGATGGATATAATAAATTATGTCACAGTTACAGATTCGGGTCTTTTTTAGGAGAGGGAGAGGTAGAAGGAAATTAGATGAGCTCAGAACTGTAAATACGTGGTGGATGTTGAAGATCCCATGCCTGTTCTTAACATGCATCCTAACCCAAGACCTGAAAATAAATGTGTTAGCGGGAACAAACCCTATTTCATCTCCAGTAGGTCTTTAAATCTAGTAATGTCTGGCGTCACACCTTGAAGCTTATTAATTTCAGAAGCACAGTTTCTATATATATTAGAATATATACCATATACCCAGTTTAGCCTTATGCATGTTCTTACACACATCCATGCTGGATACGTGCTGGGATGAGGATGCTGAACGGGTCCTAAAGGGTGCCCTGTGCAACCCCCTCCAAGTAAGGAGTACATTGTCACCCAAGTATTTACTCTGAAAATGAGGGCTATTTGTAGAGAAAGCAGCTGGGTGGGTCCATTTGCTTTTCAGCTNCAGCTGGGTGGGTCCATTTGCTTTTCAGCTCATCCTGGGAATTCCTCCTGTGTTCCTCCTCTGTTCGCAACAGTATATGTGGCTAAAATAGGGTATCCATCTGTGTTAAGCTGCATGAGTTCTGTGAAACCCCAGCATAATTAAGATTATTCCAAATAAGGAGTAATCTATCTTCTCTATTTAAGCAATGCATCTGCAAATGCAAATTGATGTAGGCAGGTGATCAGCAGAACACAAAAAGCAGGAAAGACTATTTAATTCTGTCAGGGCTTTCTGGAAATGCCTGGAGCTAAAATCAGTGGTACAT
>WAAG01077977.1:0-13225 GCA_013390105.1 Tichodroma muraria
AATTCAGCCCTCAAGAACGTTGTTTTCAAGAGCACATCTTCCTCAGCCAGGCAATACTTAGCAGTATTTTGTGCCAGTGACCATATACAAGTAGAGGTTCAATTCTTCCTTCTTCCCTGACCCCTCATATTAGGAATATTACATAGATTTTCTGGATTATGATTTTCAGTAGTCAAGACCCGAGCTGGGCTGCAAAAATGTGCAGAACAGGAAAGCGTATGAGTGAAACACTGCATGGCTCTGCATCCCAGTTATACCTTGCATATGACTGATGTTACTGTGGTACCACCAGGCCTTGATTATGACACTTGGATGACTCATAACCAGAATATTCTCACAGAGAAGTTGGGCAGAAGAACATGTGAAGGTGAACCTAGTCCATGAATACACTGCCTTGTGCTGCAGACAATAAAAGTTGTTAGCTCACTTGGAATTTACTAAAGTCATAGTGTACAAGAGGACATGTATCATAGTTTGTTCATTCTTTCCATACCAGAGAGGCCTCTCTCTGAGCGGAGCTTAGTCCATTTTCCATCTGGAAATATTCCCCTTATAGTAGCCCATGACCTGGGAGGGTGGTTGTTTTCATTTTGGGGGAAAGAAAAGAAAACCTCCATGAATTCCAAGGACTTAGTGTCACTGATTGTGTTGCATTATCCAGAATCAAAGACCTTAACCACCATTTACACTAAAGGCTTTAGCACTGCTCAGGCAGAAAATTGTACTGTCTCCTGCTCTCATGTTCCTGCAGTCTTACATTGTGAAGAGCTTTAAAGTGCCTGGGAGAGGCACAAGGGCACAAAGATGAGGCTTGCAGTTTTTATATGCCTGTGTACAAAGGATAGAGGAGAAATCCACAGCCCTGGTTCAGGCCTTGCCTCTAGGGAGTTATGTTGGCACTGTCCGAATACGAAAACTACTTCAGAAACAGTTTAATGTGGAAATCTAGTTGGGCTAATTGACCTTGCTGAGAAGATGAGACTCCTTCACACACGGGGCTGGCCCACATCTCTCTCCAAAATACTATTCTTGAGGCATGCTTGCGCATAATGTGGCAGAAATATATTGGGTTATTCAGTCCAAACTCAGATGGGGCATGAGGGACCCCATACTCTGTTAGCATTAAGTCATAGAAAGATCATACAGCCATCCAGCATATTCACATATGCAGCATGTAATTAACACTTTACAGGAGACTGAGAGCTGCAACTGGAAAGGCAATTACTGGACAGCCTGAAGAACAGGACTGTGCTCAGCAGTCAGAAGTGTTAGGCCTGCTTGGAATTCGTAAAGGAAAGCGAATTAAAGTAAAGGCAACAACTGTGTGTTTTGTGCAGCACTTGGCTGCGCTGCCAGTGAAAGGAAAAATAGACTCAAGTTCATAAGCACTTCATGATCCCTCACTTTGTTTTCCCTTCCCTCACCCTAACACCTTTCAAATTACCTTATTAATGCAAACCACTCACTCATTACACAGAGGTTTAGTATTTGCGGAGTTTTAGGGAGGAGTAGTAGTTACACAATGGCATCTGCAGCTGATTTACATTTATTTATCCGACAGAGTTTTCAAGCCCTCTGCCCAAAATCCAAACGGACGCCCTCTCAGGAAATGCAGTGTCTAAAGAATGCACACATGCAAGGCTGTCTGAAATTTTAATTGCAGGAAGATCAGGAAGTTGAGACTGAAGGTTCGCAGAGCAGCTCTAACCCCTTCTCCCCGGGTGTATCGGGTTGTTACAATAGGCTCTTTCATTACGTAATCACGCAGAGTGGGCAACTCAGCTTGCTGCTGGACATGTAGAGCCATCTCACACACTGCAAAGGGTTTCAACTCCTCCTCTGCCACCTCAATAGAACTTCTTTATTACCTTTGTTACTTCTTCTTTACTACCTTTTAGAAGTGTTAGGAGTGCTTGTAATATTCTGAAAAACCCTACAGAACTAGTTACAAGGGAGCCCGCATGTCTAAAGTGAGGACATAAATTCAACAAAGTGCTAAGTACATTTATATCTTGAAGAACAGTGGTGGACTCACTGATTAATGCACTCAGTTTAGGTACATCTTTTAACAGTGCCCAGGTGAGTAACAGGACCCCACATATGAAGGAGGCGATTGATTCCAAGTTGTCCTAATTGTTGCAGTGCTGTATAGAAGTCAATAAAGTAGGTTGTCATGAATCACTTTTGGAGCTGACAAAATAATGTAAATGACTGTTTTAAGATGAGTTTGATGAGTTCATGAAGAGTGAAAAACTAGGGGATAACATAAAAAAAAGAGATTAAGAGAGTCTGCAAATCTTACCCATCCCTGTGGTCTTTTCCTCTACACTCATTTGGCTTATGCATCAGTGACTCAGTTCTGTAACAGCAGTTCTGGTGTTACTGCCATGTCCCAGCAATTCTGGATCAGTCACCAGGGCTGATGCCTGTGACTGTAAGACATCTGTAAAAGATTTCAAAAGCTCCCATAAAAAATGTGAATCATTTTATGTTGAACACCAGACAAAGCAAGCCTCTGCTGCTGCAGACAGCTTCAGTGGGTCTGACTGATTCACCTGGCATGTATAGAATGCACAGAATAATTATAGAACGGCTTGGGTGTGAAAAAGATGCTTTGTTTTTCCACATGGTTAATGTATGTGCTCGTCTGGGAAAGCACTCTGTCTCAGCTTAAAATATTCTGAAGAGGCCAGAATATTAAAAACAACAAAAACACAATGAAGAGGGGTGCTCTCCATATCAGTGTCAGTGGGTCACTGGCTTTATCAAAGCCACCAGCTTTGATAAAAGCAAATCCCTGATGTTGAGTGGAACTTAACGCAGTTTTGTTCCAGATTCAGATTTTGAACCTTTTCTTCTCCACATGAATGTAATAGTGCTTTGATCAAGCATGAAGTGTAAATGCAATGCTGTAGATGTAAAGCCAGACTGGATCTAATTACAAACTCCCCACTTCCTCTCCCAGCTGTGGAATATTCAGGTACTAGCTTTACCTCTCCTTTCCCATCTCTCAGTGTTAAAATGTCGTGTCCTCAAAGACATTCCTACACAAATGAAAATAAGATAAACTGAATCAGAGGGAATGTTAGTCTCCTAGGGAATGATGTACTAATTTTACAGTACACTACATCTCAAGTACTAAACCAGGATTAATTTATAATAGCTGCTGATTAAAAAAGTGAGAAGTACCTGACCTTACATTGCACAAAACAAATGAACAAATGACTGATGCCAGCCAGATGCTAGAGCAAGTGTCTACTTCTCTCATTAACATATGCTGCCTCAGACTTCCCAGGAAGCATTCCCTAATGGGCACTGCTATGTCAAAACAAATGCTTGGTTTATTCAGTCACTGACACTGTACTCCTAGGATATGTGGGGCACATTCCTTACCCTCAGGATTCCTTGCAACATTTTCAGCAGTTAAGCACTGCATCATGAAGAATTTGTAGGCAGAGCTAAAATTCCAGATTTGTGGCTGGCATTTAATGATGTGCTTTTGCCCAAAGCAGTATGTGCTTAATCCTAGCCCAGCTGCTTCATTGCATCTCATTGCCAAAAATCAGTGTTGAGGCAAATTTAGTTTAAACATAATATGCAACAAATAGATGCTGCATATTGCTCGTTGCATGTATTATAAAGGGATGTCAACCTTTTGACTGGATGTGTCATAGCCTCTCCTTTGCTGAAGACTTTGAATCAGGAAGATTTCCTCGAAGGTAAGTGCTAGCTAATAGAGTTAAGGATTATTGTGAAGTCCTAGGCCACACAGAATGGAAGACAAGTAAGGATCATAGATTTTTCTCTGCAAAACATCTGTTTACATAGATAGCAACTCACTGGCTGCACAGAATCCTGAGACTTTACAAAGGTTCCCATAAACCTACATATTCACACAAAAACACTGTAAATACAAGTGTGACAGCTATTGATGGAGCATTTGTGTGCAGGGTGGTGGGGAAAATATTGATCAAACATCTTCTGACTAGACTGCTGTGATTAATTTTTACCTTTCTAATGATACTTTATTGCCTAACTCGCTTAGGCCAGCAGGCCATCTGAGCAATCCAGAAAAGTCATAAAATGGGATTACAACTTGGTAGTATAGAAATTTGCTTTCTTTCCAGAAGAAGGAGAAATAGAGAAATTCAGTGAGTGCTGGTAGAAGCGCCTCTTGGTTGAATTACTGTAGTATGATGTAATGCACCTTGGCTCTCCCTCCCGACCTGGGGGCAGTGCAGGCTGCTGTTCCTGCCTGCAAATATTCAGAGCAGGCACCACAGAGGCATACGTGAGCTCATACCCAGGGAGAGGTTGTGGCTGAGGTCAGGGCAATGATACAGACTCCACTGCAGTGTCTCCTTGTTAATCAGGGTAAATCAATCGTGGTGATTGGAGCTGTGGAACAGCGATCAGGTCCAGATTATAACTCAGATAAGGTGAAAGCCTGGCTACTTCTTCCTGACTTTGCCCTCCCAAGCAATTTTAAATATAAATTAAATAAACACCAAAAGTAAACACTTTGTCTGGAAAGCCTGTCTAACCTCCACTTTGTAAGGCAGGGGCCTGTAACACCTTGGCCAGGAGCCTTCTTTAGCAGATCCCATTTTTATTCACATGAATATTCCAGGGTCCTGTGGTTAAACCCAGAATAATTCAGGGGGAGTTTTTCCAGTGTTTACAGTAGGACAAGAATTCGCGCTGAGCAGTAAGTGCATTCCTTTAAAGTTTTGTTTAGCACTAGTTTAACAGCTTTCCATATGCTTCTTCCCCGCTATGAAAGCTGCACAGGAGCAGAGTAAATCCATCTCCATGCTACTTTAAGACTAGCTTTAGGGTTCAGTCATCCACAGATTGCACACTGTGCCTCGCTGCAGAACACGCTGCAGTTGGAGCTGTTAGTGCTTGCTATGATACAGGTGTTCCCCACATCGAGAGGGAGCACAAAACAACCAAGGAGATTCAGGACTAACCAAGCTCTGTTTATCACGGATTAGAACTACTGACTTCCAGGTGAGGGGCTCCCTATGTTAGTAGTAATTCCTCTCATCCCTCCTTCCTTTTGACAAAATACTCCTGTAATCTATTTTGTCACGGTGCTTCTGAAAACAGCTGGATGTTTTCCAATGGAGCATGGTGAAGGGACTTGGCTGCAGAAAACCTTCATCACCTTGGCCTTTGTCTAAATGAACAGCGCTGAGAAGCTGACTCTGGCATTAGCCTCTTCAGACAATAAAGATAATATGCTGTCAGAAACTAGAAGCTCTAAAGGAGCGAATAAAAGAGAAACAAGCCACCAAGGCTGGATGACAGACACACCAAAAGTCCTGATGGGACCAAAGGACACAAAGATGAACTGCAAATGAAACAATGGGCTTCTTTTATGCATGACAATTTCTGTGATGGATGACTAGAAGACATAAATATTGCATTACCTGCTCATTTCCTAAGACTTAGAAAAAGTGCTTATTTTGTCAGAATGAGAAATAATGCATTGAACGTTATAGAAGCATTATATGAATCAATGGCACACACTTGCCTGTACCACTGTGTTCACCTCCAAAAGAGCCACAGAGGACTTACCAGAGTTAAGTAACAAGTGTGACTAGGAGCAGAAAGTTTTTGTACAGGGGAGACTGGGGCTATTGAGGTCAGAATGAAGATGCTTAAGAAAAATCAGGAAATGATCCAAAACCATAGCACTATTACTGAATATTGGATGACTGCCACAGAGGCTGTGTAAATCTGGAGCATTAGTTTTGAATACCATGGACTTCATCCTATTGCTGTCACGTATGTGCAGTGATTTTGAGGAATGTTAAAGTGGGGGGAAATTTGGCCCAGATTAACATCAAACTGAAAAGGTGAGTAGTATGCTGTAAAGTCCAGTTTGCATCTCAAGGAGAAGAAAAGAACCCAGGCAGCCACTGAGGCAGTCACTGTAGCCAGGAATTTGGTGGTGTACAGGAAGGAATTGAAAATCTCATAGGGGAAAAAACTCCACACAGAGGCAGAAGGGGTGACTGAGAGAATATACTATGATTATATGAATTATTGGGCTAGGCACAACTAATTCCTCAGCAATGGAGGGAAAAAGGTGGAAGGACGTAATTTCAAGTGACAGCCAGTATTTAGTCTTGACTAGTGATGCTGTAGCAGCTTTCCTGAAGCATTTAATAGGGGTAATATATGGATACAAAGTATCAGAATAGGTTCCACAAATACTATGTGTCATTTCTTAGAGTTTTGGAAATAAAAAATTGCTTATAGAAGACAAAATGAAGTAGGATAAATGGTGAGAGAAATGCACTTCCCAAGTGGAAGTTATTTCACAGGTTATTTTGAAAGAATTAAAACAAGCTAATAATTTAATAAATTAAAGACAATGTGATAATTGTTGAAATCAGGTAAATCCAATTCTATGTTCAGTTACACAAGTAATTATTTTATTGTTCTCTTCTTGTTGCTTTCTCCTGTGGTACAGGTATTACTGAATGGAAAATAAATGCATCCAGCAAACCTTGTTTCTTAACACACTTCTCAGTTGATGTATTACAAATTTTACCAGCAAAAGGAAGAGTCACTGCAGGACACATAAGGGAAAATACAGCCTCTTTTGGAACAGCTCACTGACAGCAATGGAACAAGTTCAGCTGTAAATCAAAGGGGAATCCTTACCATAAAATAAAGCAGTGTTCTACCGCCCAAACACAGCTGAAAGGAACTCTTATATAGTACATTGCATCATAACCAGAGAGCTTCTGTCACCCTATCCATAGCAACAGCCTTGAATATTGTGGTCCAAATTCTCTCATTTGTTACATGTGCACAATGTTTTTTAGGGCTTTAATTTGGGGAGATTTGGCCCCAAATAACGTAAAACGGATAATTTGATAATTTTGCCTCCTTCTGCACAAAATAAATTTGCTCACTGCTAAGCAGCTGCCTTTCAAATGCCTTCACATTTTAGGAGACCATACAGTAGTCTAATTCCTTGCCAGTGAAGTCAGGCTGTAACCATGGCTGCTGGGAGTGTAAACCTTCGATGTAAGAAAACGTCCAGGCTGATAAAGCAGATTGTTGTACAAGTCCATGTGTGGTGTGCCTGTGTATACATTGAGCATGAAAGTGTGTGGCTTTAGGGTGGGAGCGAGGCAGAGGAGAGCAGCCCAAGCAAAACCTGCACCACAGCAACTCCGGGTAAGCTGCCAGCTGGATCCCAGCACTGCAGGCGCCCTAAGGACACTGCTGTGAATAGGCTGAGGGTCACAGGGCAAGGAGGTAGACAGGATGGGAAGGGATAATCCAGCAAAAGAACTTCCCCCAGTGCGGACTGGCTCTGGCATAAAACAGCAGTGACGTCCCTCAAGGGGAAAAGCACTAATTCCAGCCAGACCTTGGTCTGAACACTGCATTTGTGGCACAGAGAATAGCACAGAAGATGGCTCTTTTGCTCCAGTGAATGCAGGGCCTGGGGCCCTGGAACTGGCAGCACACCTATCTACAGAGGAGGAAAAGGACAGTCTCCCTTTAATAACTTTTAATCTGGCACTAGGTCAAGTTTTCGTCATCCTTTTCCAGGGAAAATGAAGCCTTCGTTCCTTCCTTTCATTAAAATAAATGAATGTATGATTGATGATCCTGGAGCCTGATATCTTCCACGTGTTAAAAGATTAGCTATAGCAGTGGCTACTGCCAACAGCACATGCTGATGTGTTGCAACCCTAATCTCCAGGGCCCTTTTTAAGGGCAAGAAGCCCATTTCCATGGCCTAGTCAGCCACTGGCCTCTATAATTCTGTGAAGGTACAAGCACGGCAGTGATTTTGTAAAGACTGATTTCCACCCACCAGGAATCAAGCTGTGACCCACCTGCTGACCCCAGCGAAGCTGGGGTAGTAGGGAGCAGTGACGGAGTGATTTGTGCAATGGTAGGTGCAACAAAGCACAGGCAAAATTGAGGTCAAAACCCACAGAGCAATTAAAACCTTTCCTCCTACCATCCAGGCACACTGGTATGCTCTGAGAATGAGCAGTTCATCCAGAGTGCCTTTTGGAGAGGGTACCGCACTGCATCTGAACAGAAAACCATTCTGAGCTGCTATTTTTTTCATCTCAGACCACACAGAAAACTATTATGATGATTTTGCTGAAGCTGAGCCAGGATGAGCAAACATTGACTTTTCTGGTTCAGAATAACAGAACAGAACTTGACAACTTCACCAGGGACCTTTCTGCATGGGAACAGCTTGTTTCTAGCAGGCCTTGAACCTCAGAGCTTTAGGCATTCATCAGCTTTCCCATCTGTTTTGCCCAAATGTGCACTGTGGTGCTGCTTTGCTCTGCAGGCCTTTGCAGCAGGCTGCTCACCACAGCAACTTTTCACCTGTCTAAATTGATGCTCCTTACTGGAGAAGCCTACCAAATTTTTTATTCCCCTGTTTGGAATGTCCTGTGAGACTGCTGAGATCCTTCTGTGTCTGCTCCTTCCAGTTCCAGCACCCAGATACAGCCTTGAGTGCAGCTTAGACCCCAGATGTAGATATGTATGTTCCTGCACTGTACAGGCACAGGTTAATCAGGGATGGTGGAGAAGCCCCTGGTCCTTTGACACTGGTGAGCCAGATTTTCCTTGTCCTGCCAAAATACTCTACCTACTGTTGGGTACGGTTATTTTGCTGTTCTCTCTTGTGCTGCAGCTTAGCTCCAATTCTTTCTGCTCAGAAAGGTGGATTTAGAAAGGTACGGAGAAACAGTCATGCAGTAGTGTCAGAAATGTAAGTAGTATACTGCAGCCCTAGCAGAGGAGCAGAGGGACAAAATCTTCCCTACCTAGAGGCTCAGCATGGAGAGCCATCCTCATTGCAATGACGGCCCCCAGCCTTTGTTGATACACTGATAACACCAGTGCCAGACAACATCTCTGTGAACATCATGCTATTTTGCCACACACATACTGTGTCTTCCCTATCCTGGGGTCCAGAGCAGCCCCAGTGTGGCTACACGACTTCCTTCATCCACCCAGACAGAATTTCTGATGAAAAAGAGGGCTAGAGAACCACAGGATGGAATCCCTCCGGCTGCCCCAAACCAGAATTATCCTTATATTCCCTATTTGTTTAGACCTGTGACCTTTATACCTTCTGTATGGCAGGAGACACTGCAGTAACCAGTGAGCCATCACTGGGAAGTCACCATAAACCGTGGAGTTTTACATTGGGATGAGCAATAGCTCATAGGAGTTGTAAGAGTTGAAAGTTCTGGAAATGAAGAGACTTTTAAATGGCTTGAAGCAACTCTGAATGGCTTAGTCTCAGATGTATCTCCCAATTAACTACTCCTGGGGTTATTTCCTTCCTATTCCCCTGCACACACAGGTTTTCTTATAAGAAATCCCCATCTCTTCAAGTCAACTTTATTTTATAATGAAAATAAAACAGGAGCACAAAGCTGGAGACTGTGTGCAAGTGAAAAGATCAAAAACTATGACATTTGTTTTCAGAATTATTTGATATATAATGAACTGTAATTTCAGTAGAGTACCAGCTTGCAACAACTATGCCCTTTACCAGCAAAAGCTGAGAAAGAACAATGACAAAATTAGTCAAAAATGCAGATCTCCTGGAGAGAGGGCTTCTGGCACTGCAGGGCAACATAAACAAGTGTGCTACATATAAGACTGGTCCTTGGGTGAACACACAGATGTTAAAGATGACCTCAAACAGAGCCCCTGTTCAGATACACCAAAAAAAATACATAGGAGAGCTGTGTGGTTTGAAGCCTGGGCTGGTTGCCAATAGCTTCCAGTTTCCCTTTTTCCCAGTTCAGTTCATACCGACGGCCCCCAGCCTTTGTTGACACGCAGGCAGTGATAGCGAGGAAGTTGTGATGTGCTGGGAAATCACGCACGCTCCTTTTGCCAGCCAGTCATGCCAGAGGCCCTGGGACAGCCCTTGTCTCAGGCTGTGTGCTGCTCACAGCAGAGGCTGCGTCTTGCTCTGGGCACAAGAGCAAGAAGTGCCCCCCCTTCAGAGTGATTTGTCTCCCAAAGTGGGCAGCCACGAATCATTTCCACACGCTCCCCACCCCGTAGAGTGTTCTCCTGTCCCACACTAAGCATTAATGTACTCCTTAAACTTAAAGTATTAACTTTTGAAACTGAAAAGGAGAGGTTTTTAAATACTTCAGCTATGGGCCCTCTGTATGTTTATGGCCTAGTATCTCCTATATTCTGATGCACTATTTTACTGCAAAATTATTAGTTGTTTGTATCTACATTAGATGAGGGAGGATTGGAGAGATTTATGCAATACATATTCTAACACTGGCACAAAATGGTTTTTTACAGGGAGGGGGGTTTGGGGGAAGAAAGTATGGATTCTGTATTTTAGAAGCAATGAAATTGTTAATGGAGAGGAAATTAAAATATGCCCCTTGGCAACATAGTGGTTCCACAGAGTCAAAACTCTTTTGAATTCTGTTCTGCACTTCATAAATTTATGGTTTATTCTGGACAACAATTCTTAAATAATACAATACGATGATAAATTATGAATATTGGGCAACCCCTTACCACCTTGAGATTTGTTGGTTAAAACATGGTGATAATAATGCCAAGGTTGTGAGTTCAATCTCTGTATGAACAATTCATTTAAGAGCTGGACTTGATGATCGTTGTGGGTATCCCTTCCAACTCAGAATATTCTGTGATCCTAACGGAAATGTTTCTCTTTAAAAGAAAATTTTAAATTTTCCCACAGTCTTCCTCTTGGCTTCATTAAGGAAAAGTTAAGATGGCTCTAAGAATTTTATTTCTTAATAAAAATTACACAGGAGTAGCAGAGTTCAAGAAGACAAATTTGCTATCAAATAATACACTTCAGCTTCAGGAATAACTTAATTTAAGAGACATGCACTGGTTTATACGTTTTTGCACTCTGGACCCTGGATGTCAAATCATTTGCTGTGTTTCTTAGAGAGCTGAAAGAAATTAGGTCCAATTTACATCTTTAAAGATCCCTTAAAATGTTTTTCTGCTGAATTGAATGAATTTGATTTGTTCATTCTTCTGACTGCAAATCAAGAAAATCAATGAACAAAATTTATTCTGTCAGTTCTGAGACAGAAGCACACAACTCTCAAGACAAAGACTAGGTAAATGATGTACTCTACCTTTTCTTGGGGCAGGAGAAGGTATTAGTATTATTCCAAAGTGGTTTCATTCATTTGCCCAAAAATTGTTATTTGGTGCAATGACTTTGTAAGACTCCCACTTTGGTAAAGTTAATTTCCACTCCATAAAAAGTCATCTTGTGCAAACCCCTGCACAAGAGATAACACACCTGCTGAAATAAATAAAGCTTTCTACTTGCCTTCTGTCTCTCCTTCCTAAAGGCATTACTTTGGACCTCTTTTCTCTTCTTAGTTGCAAAAAATTTGTAGGAAAAAATTATCTTTGAGATTTCCATCAGGTTCAAAAGTTTACTAGGTGAAAATGGAAGCCAGAGTTAGAAAATATAGACTACAAGTTCAGCTGAAAAAAAAAAATCAATCAACTTTTATTTCATATTAAGAAAACATTATACCTGAGAATTTTTTCTGGAAAAATTTAGAGTGAGGGTAGGTTAGAAGCAACTCAGCCATTGTTTAAGAGTGGGAACGAGATGATGAGGGCCTCCATGTTTATCCTGGTTTATTTATGTAATTTCTGATATGGACACATATACTGCTGATATTAAGCCCAAAATCAGCATTCTTCTCCACAGACAAGTCTCATTCAAGTACAGACTTTTTAAAGAGATTAGCAATTTAGCTCTGAATGTTTCACCCAAAACAGAAATTCACTGTGAAGATGCCATTCTTGATTCTGTAATTCCTTCTTGATTTCAAAACAAATTATTTCTATTTATTTCAGTGTAAATGAAGGCAATAAAACCTAAGGATGTGGCAATGTCTTCTTGTATGACTCAAAACTAGCTGCACTTCTTTATTCCAATCAAAATATTTCAAGCCACTGGAATGTATTGTAGTCTGGTTCCTTTGTGCATTTGGGATCAAAAATAGCCAAGATACTTAATTTTTTAAATACTCTTCTATATTGTTGGGCCGATTTTTTTCCTCCCAGTAAAAGTTAATTAAAGCCTGCCACATACAGTTGGATTCATTTCACAATGCAGCACGTGATGCACAGCTCTGGCACAAAAAAGCTCTCCTTTCTTTCTGTTCCTTTTCCTTTTTTTTGGCTTGGTTTGCTTTAGCAAGGGAAATTTCATCATGTGAAATGTGCACCAGGACAAATTCTGCACTCAGTCCTACCCACTGTTCCCCATCCAACCACATTCATTTAAAAGACACGTCCCCATTCCACAAGGATGTTCCTTTCCAGCAAGCCAAACCTTCTGCTTTGGCACAAGCACAGTATAAAACTGGGTGATGAAGCCTAGAGCAGTGCTCTGATCTCATATCATTTGTTGCTTTGGGATATGCTCCCAAGAAACTCACTTGGCAGACAAGGAGACGTTTCATACCTCTGCCACATCCCAGGCTGATTCTCTCCCTCTGACCTGACTCAAAGAAGCACTCCACATCATAGGGAGGTGCAGCCCAAAGTCCATTAAACTCATGGCTGCTGTAAAAAGATGCCACAAAACATGGCTGACAGAATTTCCAACCTGCATGCTGTATCTAGGAGTAGATAGGAACAGAGCAACAAGTTTCACTGAGTGCACCAGCACAATTCTCTACTAATATGAGCAAAAGACCTTTTTTTCAGTAGAAGATTCATCACTCAACAGAGCAAAAATTTAGGGTTCTCAGGGTAGAGAACAGAGAAATGTGTATGCAACAGAAATAAAATATTTGTCTCACTGACATCTGTCAGCATTACTGTCATATCTGAAGCCCCATGAAGAGTTTGCTGAGTGGTTACAGTGTGACCTTTGTCTTTTTCAGCCTCAGATCTCTAAGTTTGTAAGTCATAAACTTAAGAGAAAGAGAATTCTTTTTAAGAGCTCAAGATATTTTACAGAGGAGAAAACTGATGCATGCTGAGATGATGAAAATGCGGTGATCACTTTAGGCAGCAATAGAGTGGGACAGTTCTGAGAAGAAAAATCTGGTGGATTTCTGGAGGAGCAGTGTTATGTCCTAATAGTTTTGAAATTAGAAGAAGGAAAATAGAAGAAAGTTCTTTTTTTTTTTTTTTTTTGGGAAACCCCTACTAGGAC
>WAAG01077977.1:13237-60749 GCA_013390105.1 Tichodroma muraria
GTAAACCCGTCATAGGTCAATCAGTGCTTTCAGTAACAAAAGAAAAAAAAAAAAGAGAAGGATCATCTGGTTCTTCATCAGCTGTGCCGTACACACTCTTCCAGTTAGTTACTGTCAGTTCCTAGCTCTTCAAAGGATTTAGTATTTTCTTTTTCACCCCTTCCAAAACAGAACAATAAGGACTGTAGAGACCAAAATTATTCAACTACATAGTATGGTTTCCTCAATAAAAACCAGCTGGGGCTGCGCAAAACAACAGCACAGCCATGGCCTAGCTTGCTGTTTGCAGTCCTGTGCTCTCAACAGTAAGAACCATATTGCTTTGTTTAAGCAGAATGCAACTCAGCATGAGCCACGAGATGAGAAAAATAGATAATGAAGACACAGCACCCTGCAACATTTTGCTGAGTTTTAATTCCAATGTGAACAGTAACACAGACTTAATTAGAAAATGACGGAGCACTGCTGCTATAGAGAGACAGCTGACACAAAGCATTCCAAGGTGCCTTGGACAAAGGTCAGTCAAAAACTCCATCTTGCATAAACACCATAAATGCAAATTTCATCATTATTATAAAGTCAGATTTTCTTCAAGAGCACATGTGCTTTTAGTCATTTATTTGTTCACATCTTCAAGTGTGGTAGACACATCATTTGGCTAGGAGACCCTAAACTAAACAACAGCTTGGGGGACTGAATCAACTTTGTTTCCTTGTTTTTCTTATATTTTGTTATATTTTTCTTATATTTGCCCTTTTCACAGAGGTATTTCCACATTTTTTTCTTTAAGATAACTGCTTATTTACTAGAGAAAAAGAAAATGTTCCAGATAGCTGAAAGATTAGCAGAGACAGAGATGAAGCTTGGTGGGCTGGGAAAGGTTATATAAATCCTGAAGAAAACACTATTTTTAACGGAGGCTAAGCAAACTTATCTTGAATATGGAGATGAAAAATACAGGACCACTTGAATAAACAGCGATGTCATCAAATGGCCACATGACATGTGCCAAGTGTCATTCCGAGGCCACAGCTGGTCATGAGATCAGTAAATCCAAATGAAACCTGAAGGTCACTTATCCTTGTTTCTGCATCAAGAGAACTGATGCAAGGAGAGAATATCACACGAGCATTTTACGTGTTTAGCCATTCAGCCACTAGATATGGGTGAGGCTGTTGCTTCCACAAACAGCTAGCTACAGCGCCCTGCTGTGCCTGGCAAAGGAGAGAGCTGTTTTGCAGAATGGCTGCAGCCTGGTGTCACAGTGTCAACACTTGGGGTTTCTTTGGGCAGAAAGACAGCCTTCTGATGGTGAGAGATATTCCAGTTCTCTTAGAAACTACAAGGAGTCGCCTCTGCTGCTGGGACCAGACTCTGACGCGGGTGGCTGCATTCCACCTTCAGTGGGTAGCCTGGCCTCAGGTCCCTATTCATCTAAACCACCACAGTCTGGGATTCGCATAAAAGGTTTCAGTTTATTCTTATCTCTGTTATGAGAGGTGAGCATAGTTTGATGTCAGAAAACCTCACCAATTTTGGTTTTGTTCTGCTAGCTCAGGCATAGGATGGCTCATACCAGTGTTCCTTTATGACTAAACACCAGTGGTTGGATGGGTAAGATGGTAACATTCCAATTTTAGATAATTTCTGTTTATAAAACACAGATGAAACTGGCAATGGCCTTTTACCTTAAACGCTGCTAATTTTTGCAACGGAAGTGGTAGAGCTTGTCAAAAAGTACTTGAGGATCTGGCATTTCTGATGTTCTGAAATGGAAGCTATATAGTCTCTGTTTTTACATTAAAACTACCAAGCATTTCGAGTAGCAGGGAGTATGATAGGGTTTTTTCTTTGCGTTTATGAAAAGTACTCTAGTGATTTATTCTTTGTGGTTTGCTGCAACGTACAAAATCCTACTGCAGTCTTACCTCTGTGCAAGCTTACTCAGAAGAAACACACCAAGATTCAATTATCCATTAAAAGCAGAAGAGTTTGTAACAGCAAAGTTTGTAATAGCAAATGTTATAAAGTTTTTTATAGTAAAAGCAAGAGGCGAGGGGCAAAATCCTTCTGAGGCAGAATTTCAATATGGTCAGCAGAATTATGCCACAGAACTGTTTCCTCTTTAGAAAAGTTGCCTTATTCAGTGAGATGCTTCCCAGCACATCCAGTGGAAAAGTTGATTTTGATAGGTTTTAACCAGTGGAGGAGTCATCTTGCGTGTGGCAGGCCCTCAGGACTTTGGTCAGCCACAGTCTTGAAACCCATGCTTTCCTATGGTTAGATGATATAAATACCAAGCTTTAAAAACGAGAAAAGCAGAGACAAGCTCTAGGAGCAGGGCTTAAATTTTCTATAAATATTCACCTAAATATAGTGCAGCTATTTCTAAAACAGAGAACACAAATTTCAACAAATAGGCCTAACAACTAGAAAATCATTGGACCAGATGTTTTAAAAAATTGTGCCCTGGCAAAATATTTGTTCTGTCATTTTCTCCAGCTCTTAAAAAAGCATCTCCAGCTTCTCAAAGATAATTTCTCTACTTCCTGACAGGTTCTTTCACTGTTGACACAGGCCACCACAGAAATGCCTATAAATACTCTCATGTTTAGCATATATGGACAGGTTTACATCTGTAGAGCTCAACAGGCTCAGCAAAAGGAAGGAAAGAACAGCATGTTATCGTCCAGATGAGGAAGATTCTTATCACACAGCAGTCTTTTATATCAAGACAATAGATTTTACTGCAGCTATCTCAAACCTCCTCTGCTGAGCACAATGAGAGCAGGCCTGCTTGTGTAGCAAAGCTCTGTTTATCACAGGCAAGGGCACTGCAGTCTGGCCAAGTGCCACTAGTCTAAGCTGACACAATTTTTTAGCAAAGACAGGTGGATGGATTCTTGAGACTGGCAGCAAGAATTCCCTAAGTCTAAGAAAGACCTTAAACTGACAATTTGGTGAGCATACAATTTGCTGTTGAATGAAGATGGCAGTTAAATATAAAGAGCAGATTACACTGTGATGTTCAGGGTGGGGCAATCACATCTCTCCTGCTGTAACAGAGAATTGAGTAGACTACAGTGAACAGGAAAGACAGCAACTTAAAAACTACTGAAATTGGAGTTTTTTCCTCACATCTTTACTGCTTTTATCTCCCTGCAGAATCAGATTTGGTGAATCTTTGGACCTAGTTGTATTTTTGTTGAAGGAGTTAGGAACATAGATAGAGGCATGAGTGCAACTCTTCTACTTGCATAGGTCGTGTTTAACTGGAGAGAGGAACAGTGAAAACTACCTCTATGCTTCTTCCAACATAAATATTTTCCTAATAACTCACTTATTCACCATGAGTACATAACTTTCCTTTGGTTTCCATCTCTGCTTAACATATTTGTTTATCATACCCTTTCCTCAGCTGTGGCAGCACCAGGAAACTGAACTTTCTCCTCACACTTGGAAACTGAACAGAAAAAATTCCTAAAGTTCACCTTTCTACAGTGGTTGGCCTGGCTGAAATACAGCTAAGCTGGTACCAGGCATAACCTTGGGTCATGGCACAGAGTTGTTCAGCCAACATACTGTGACAAGAAGAATGAAATCCCTACATATCCCATTGGTTCTAGTTCATGGGCTTTTTCAACTTTCTCTCATGGAAGTAACAGTAAGAATTACCACTTTACCCAAACAGACTTCATATCTTTAGCCACCCTCCAGGTAAACAATGTCATCCAAAGCCATTCAAAGAGTAGAAAGACAACTGCAAGAAACATTTATTAACTTCTACAGAATGCACAGTATTGGACTGCCTAACTTTGCTTAAACTTACTCATGTTATTTATCACCATCTGGGGCCAATATTTTTTTGTGGAGCATTTGGGAATGAGTTGTCATCCATAAGATCTGTCACTGTAAGATACAGAAAGACCACAGATTATAAATTGTGGTAATGGAATGGTACTGTTCTATCCTGTTTTATTCCAACAGGGGATAGTCTAGATCTCAGATGGTCTGGTTCTTGTTTCCCAGTCAGCATTCCTCATTTCCAGATTTTCACAGGAAGAGCCTTCTTTGGATGAAGTGCAGTGTCCCCAGTGTTTGATACAGCTGACTATGGTGAGAAGCTAGAATAGAGGGTGACCACAGTGACCACACCGTGTGTGAACTAAGGTGGGAACTGCACAAGGTTGGGCTGTAGCAACACAGAGTGGAGGAGTCACAACAGCTCGGGCTATAAAGCAGGCACGTGGCAAATGAGCCGGCTAGAATTGAAATATGTCAGTCTGCTACACAGACGTGGGTAGGACTCAAGGCAGACAAAATTAAAGCTGTAAGTGAAAGTGACATCCTTTTCTTCATCTGCAAAAACGGGTAGATTAACACGTTGGTACTTTGCAGTGGAGTTAGCAGAATGAATGCATTAGTGTTAAATAACAGCAGCCAGTGAGGTGCCCTGTAGACTGATCTTCTAGCCAGTGCCAGATGCTGGAGGGGGCAAGGTTGGGGATAGAGAAGTGGGTTTTTTCTTGCATTGTAATTCCTTTAGATCGGTCATTTTCTTAGTCATGTCAGGCAAGTTTGGCCAGTGATATATTTGGAGTTGAAAGGCTGTGGGTTTTGTCTCCATTGTCTCTGTTTTGGCACACAGGGATAATGAGTTTCACTAACCAACAGTGTATGTATTCATTAGCACTGGCTGCTGCTGACCATGGGAGTCAACCTGATTTCTTCATGCTCTTTTTCTGGAAACTTTCAAACAGGGATGAGGAAAATTAGCTGACTCTCAGTAAGCATTTAAAAAATTGTTCCCTCTTCACTCACTGCCTCAAACAAAAAGCAGAAAATTACATTTTGTCTAAGTGCTCAAACAGCTTTGATTTCACTCAGATGTTATGAAGGAAATTCATCACAGAAGAAGTAGAATTAGTTTACATTCTTTCCTTTTTAATAAGGCATTGAAAATATTAACTCTGGCTCTGCCTGAGTAACATTTAATATCAGTATCTATTCATTTGAGCCAAGTGCAATGCTGACTTTAAAAGCAAGCTACAGTATAAAAAGTGGCTCCATGAAAGTGCTGCTGATGTACTTTATGTTCACTCGTGTTTATCTCTAACAGAAAAGATAAAGGTTGAAGCAGCTTATTCCTTATCTTTTAGCTCCCAGCAAAAAATACTGGAATTTCTACAAGAAACAAACTAGAAGAGATCAGTTGACAGCCTGATAAAGGTGGTAAACAAATGCTAACTAATCTTCCTCTAGCAGGAGTGGCTGAACGTCACTAAAAGAAGAAGAAAAACATGTCACTAAAAGAAGAAGTAAAACAACGCAGTAGCTCAATTTTCTACGCATCATGTCAAAATCTGCAAACCCACAAAATTTCATTTCTGTCAGTGCCACCTTCCACAGTTAACTGATGTTAAAAAGAATACATTTCAAGCAGTTTTAGAAATACTGCCTTTCACCTTTACTCAGCTTTTTTGTTTGCTTGTTTGTTTCTTTGTTTCTTTTGGTTTGGTTTGGGGTTTTTTGTTTGTTTTGTTTTATTTTGTTTTGGTTTTGTTTTTTGACAGTGGAAGTCAGGACAAGCAGTCTTTGTTCTGTGTACTGTTTGTCACTGTATTTCAAGTACCTTCATATCCAGCTTGGTTTTGTATTTGACTCCACCCTTTCAAGGAGAAAAAGAGAATACACAGGTTTTCAGATGAAAGGGTATCGCACTCACCACTAAACAAAGAAGCAATGAAAAGATACAAGATCTTTTTCTTCTTATCACCACCACTCACACCCTCCCCAGCAGAAAGCACGTCAGGCACAAACAGCATGGTATACAAGAGGGTTCAGGGAAGGGCTTTTATTTCATTAGTTGAGAAGATGAGGACTATTTGCAAGTATATTGAAGATTAGCTGATCACTGCCAGAGATCAACTTTGCTTCCTTTTACTGGGTAAAACAGCAAAGGAGAAGGAATGAAAATTGTTTGTGGGGATGTTTCCTGAAATAACGGAGTTACCTGAGAAAGTGCTGTTAAATACTTTTAAGCTAGGACCAGCTAATTAAACAATAAAAGGTTACAGATCTTGCCCTGAATATAGGGTCAGGTGATGAAAGACTCTTTTGTAGTTGGTAAACTGCTGTGGCTAGACAGAAAGCAAACTACATGTGTGATCACAAGCCCTCAGAAAACAGTCCCGTGTAAAGGACTTTTAAAAAGAAAAAAACCAAACAGGGAGCCATTCATTTTTCAAATTGGACAGGCACAAATTCTCTTACTTTTGAACAGTTTTTTCCTGCCAAAAGCAACAAGATAAAAATGAAAAGGGTCTATTTCATTCAAAACCAGCTATTTCAGATGTGTATAGTGCAGACCCAGCATCCTAGGTGAGATCAAAAGCATGACTCCACAGGATACTTCCTTTGCAAGGTGACTGGAAAACAGAATGAGAAAACACAAGACCACATTACACAACTTGACAAAAACAACTGTGATCTTTTAAAATGACAGTTTGCAAGAGAGAAGAGAATGTAAAAACAACCCAAGCTCCCAAATGAGTGAGTTCAATTATCCATGCCTTAAGTGTTCTGCTTAAACAGAGGACCTGGGAGGTAGATGATAGGAAATGTTCAACAAATACAAATGTTGGTCTGCGATAGCTCACCACTCTGATGGAAAGAATGGAAAAGCAAAATAAACAGCTGTATTGAAAGGACTCACCTACATATGTGCGTGACAGCTACAGGTGCCTTAGCACCCCATGGCAGCAGAAATTAAGACTGTAGAGAAAGTGATTTTCTTTTCCCATTCATCAATGCCTTGGGTGAAGGGGCAGATGCCTCCCCTGCAGGTTCACTGATGACCCAAAGGTGGGAGCAGTTGCCAGAGAGCTGTGCCTAGAGGGCTGTGCAGCCCTTCAGAAGGGCCTGGAGGGCAGAGAGGGACCTCCTGAATTCCACAAAGGCAAATAAAAGAGGGTGTCAAGAGGATGGGTCCAGGCTCTGCTTGGTGTTACCAAGCAAAAGGAAAAGAGAAAATGGAAAGAAACTGATGAACAGGAAATTCCACCTGAACATGAGGAAGAACTTCTCTACAGTGCAGGTAACCAAGCACTGGAACAGGCTGCCCAGAGAAGCTGTGGAGTCTCCCGCACTGGAGATTCCAGATCTGGATGCAATCCTGTGCCATGTGCTCTGGGATGACCCTGCTTGAGCAGGGAGAGTGGACCAGATGACCACTGTGGAGCCTTCCAAACTTACCCAGACGGTGATTCTGAGATAAACTACTTCAAAGTACTTCCAATCTTAATAAACTGTCGAAGGACTGAACACTATCCATGTACCATAATTATTATTAAAACTTTTTCTCTCTGAATCACCAAAAAATTTCGTTTTAATACCCTCTAAGTACTTCAATGAGATTTGAAAGCACAGGTTAAAAAAAATGGTATCTTGCTTACCTTTTCAAAGACAAATTACTTTGTATTTGAAAATCATATTTTTTAGCCTTGAAAAATTGCATTTTCAATGCAATTAATTCCTGTAATGTGAGTCAGGAACACTTTAAAGTGACTCTCTTCAAGTTCTTACCAGAACTTGGGGGGTTTCCAGCAAACTAAAACATTTAAACCAAGGCTGCTCTGAAGAGAATGCAGTTCCTTCCTATCACCATCATAATAATCCATACCACCCTTTTTAAATAAGACCACCCTCAGAAAAAAGTATGCTCCCCTTTCTATTTAAGCAAGATCTAAGTGAAATAAAGGGTTCTAGTATAGCCCTGTCTACCTATGATTTGTTTATCTAAGCATGTCATATGCTTTCTAGGGCCACAACTAGCCCAGTACAGTATCATAGAGTCACAGAATGTGCTGAGTTGGAAGGGACACGCAGGGGTCATCAAGTCCAGCTCCTGGCCCTGCACAGCACCATCCCCAAATCACACCATGTGCCTGACAGCGTTTTCCAATCACTTCTTGAACTCTGTCAGGCTTGGCGTTGTGACCACTTCTCTGGGGAGGCGGTTCCAGGGCCCAACCATCCTCTGGATGAAGAACCTGTTCCTAATATCCAACCTAAACCTCCCCTGACACAACTTCAGGCCACTCCCTCGGGTCCTGTCACTGGTCACCAAGAGAAGAAATCAGTGCCTGCCCCTCCTCTTCCCCTCACAAGGAAGCTGTAACTGCACTGAGGTCTCTCCTGAGCCTCCTCTTCTCCAGGCTGAACGGACCAAGTGACCTCAGATTTCACATACAGCTTCCCCTCAAGGCCCTGCACCATTTTCATGGCCCTTCTTTGCACACTTTCTAGTAGCTTATATTGTGGCACCCAAAACTGCCCCCAGCACTCAAGGTGAGGCCACCCCAGCTCAGAGCAGAGCAGGACAATCCCCTCCCGGCCTGGCTGTGATGCTGTCCCTGATGCTCCAAGGGCATGGGTGGCCCTCCTGGCTCCAGGGCACTGCTGACTCAGGTTCGACTATCCATTGACCAGGACCCCCAGGTCCCTTTCCATGGCGCTGCTCTGGTCTTCTTTCTGTGCAGCTCACTGAATAGAGATATTTCTGCGGGGCCTTTTGTGCTGGGCCTTGAAAACCTGTTCAATCTGCCCAAATGCTAATAATTCCATGGTGTTTTTCAGTGTTACCAGGGTTGTCCTTAAACAAAATCTCACTTCATTTTCCCCTTTTAGGCAGAAAGCCCAGAGCTAATTGAATACATTCTCTCTCTTCTTCAGTGACTAAATGCAATGCTGATGTGTGCATATAATGTGGGAATCACGTTAATCATAGGCACACAAATTTCAAAGCCAAGAGTGCTGGTTGTGATGACCTAGTCTGATCCGCAGTGTAATACCAGGCATAGAATTTCTGCCAGTGATTCCTGCCTCGAGCCCATGATTTTGCACCTCAGTTCCCATCTGTATAAACTGAGCTGCAGCTTCCAGACACAGGGTTTATTATGCCTCTCTCTGCTGCATAAAAGAGTTCTTTGTTCACAGAAACCTTCTACCACACTAAAGTCTTGTGGGTTCTGACCAAGCTACTTCTTCACCTTCTCTTAGCTAAAATGAATAGGTTCAGCCTCATATCTCTACCCCCAAGGTAAGGTTTCCAGGCTTTGAATCATCCTGCAAAAAGACCACATAGACCTACGCTCTTGGTATCTCACAAAAATCTTGAAGATATGGAGCTCCTGCAGTGCAGGCTTTTCAAAGATCACATAGTTAATCATACAGAAGTTAGTAATTTCAGCCTTCCAGTTGGGTCCACAGCCTTTGCCTTGTCCCCAGGCATGTGTTATGTTTTCAGCTCTGTCATCACCTGGTATTTCTCAGTTTATCCAACAGGATAACCTTTTGTCCCTTTGCACAAAGTAAGTTTTAAATGGAACTTAATGGCTGCACACATGCGGGACTGTGGGTCCACATTCAGAGCAAGAACTCAGAAACCCTGTACTCTCTCATAATAAATGCAGAGAACAGTAATCAGTTAGAAAGATGTAAGCAACTAGGTAGAGTATCACACAAAGTCTTGGCTGTTCTGGTTAAGACTTAGACTTTTAGTTTGGTCTGTTACTGCTGACTTGGTCCTTTAAAAACCAAACTTGGCTGAAAGAGCTGCTCCCAGTAATTTCTGTCACCCTGCCTGACCTCCCATACTTGTACCCCTGTCAAATGACATCTCGCCAAATGTGCCGTTCCTATAATTACTAGCAAAAATGCATGTAATCCGTGTCAAACTAGCCCTAATTTTCACAGCAAGATTCCCGGGTTTTGCAGCAATCTAATGTGACAGAGAGATGTCAAGAAGTTCACAAATCCGAAAAGTACTAACATTGTGAAGGGATTCATCATGAAATTAATAAATAATGCAGAATTCCCTTTGCACTGGTATCTCAGTGTCTATCTTGGACAGATATATGCATGCAGAACTCAAGATTTCCAAATCCTTGCAGTTGTAATAATCACTGATTTTAAGACAGCAAGTGGGATTTAGTTCAACAGAGGTGCTTAAGTGCCATGTAAGTCCTCTTAGATGCTTAGGATATTCAGCAATCCATAAGAGGTGCCTTAATATCACAGGGAAGCCAACAACAGAACTGTTATATAAATTGCTCTACTCAAGCTAATGAGAATTGAAAGCTCACATTAGAGAATAAATTTCAAGTGTTTGTTTTCCAATGTTTTTTCAGGTTTTTGTTTACCAATGTCAGTCATGGTTTCTATATTTTTTTAATAAATGAAAAGTTATTCACCCCAAGCCCCTTTGCAATATGCAGCTGATTTTACCTGTTTATATTTACAACTTTTGTATTTTTTAAAACTGGGAGCAGGAGGAGAAGCTTGGCAAATAGAGCAAGCAAAACATTGTTAAAATTCTTCACTAAAACCATTTCTTTAAAAAAAAATTCCAACAGGATATATTGCTACAAAGTACTATTCTTTATCTCATTTTATCATTAAAAATCAATAGGCTGTAAATACAGCAAGTCATACAATTTTAAGCTGTTGTTTCGGGCTATCTGTAGACTCCAAAAACATTTTAAGATTCTTTTCACAGACAGTAAGACTAGACATGTCTCTTTTCCTTTACTATAAATACTGGAGTCTCAAGCCCCTTTCTGTGGTAATAGATGGTCTCAATTTTTGACACACATTTGGCACTATTAATATTTACTGTAGGCGTAACGTTACTATTTTCTTGCAAAAGTCTGAGACACACAGCCCGTTGCCTGACTGCACACTGAGTGTGAGGTAATGCCTCTCCCCGCTGGTCGAGAAGAAACCTAGGAACCAGCGGGCTGCTTTTTCAGCAGAGTTGAGTCGGCGTTTTCATTTTCAACACGCTTTGCGCTAAACATCACTAAAGCCCTTTCACTCATTCTGATATTGTGATTTCTGCCATTGGCAAGTAGAAGCAGAACCCAGCGGAGCAAAGTGATGTAGCATTAGGGTATTGTTTCAAAAGCAACATCTCAATGTGACGGCTGCTCCATTGTCTGGGTCTTTAAACCCAGCCTAGGATTTTCCTTATGGGACAGTGCTCCAGCAAAATAAATAAACGGGCTGTAGTCTAAACTCCAAAGCCCTCTATAAGATGTTATTGTGTTCCAGGCTCAGCAATAATAGAAGAGACATCACATTACGGCAGACGTACACTACTGCACTTTTGGGAAGATCAAAGCTTGCCTTGTCTGCACTAACTTTGGATAGATACAAGATGGCTTGAGCTAGCACGGTCTAAAATACACTAATAACTAAAGGGGGAAATGTCATCCTATGGGCTAGTTTAAATTGCAATTCTTCTTATTGCCTCACTGACTGAAAAGCCTGAAAAGCAGCAGCTGCTAAGTACCTCAGTGGTGGGGGTGTGGAGGAGGAAGCACCATAGAAAGGTTTACACCTCTAGGGGACTCTGGAAAGCAGGGAGAGCAAGGAGGCCACATGTCCAGGTTGAAATGCTTCTAAAAGGGTATGTTCCCCCAGTTATCTACACATCTATATCTCAAAACCAAATATTCCACCAAATCTTGACCATTAGTCTTACGAAATGGCACAACTTGGGCAGAGGCAGTTCAATCCAAGTAGAGCAGCCATCACCTCATGCCAGATCATCTCCCATGGAAACCTCCGTGTCAGCCACTGGTCCTTGACTCCCCGTTACTTCCAAACAAAGTCTACAAACATTGAGTTAAGAGGGCTGATGCTTCCCTCACCTTTGGCCGCCAGCTCAGATGTGTTTGTAACAGGCTGGACAAACTGCCAAAGCGTGCACTGAATGAGTCTCAGTGTCCTTTAAAGTGTCACAATTCAACCTTCACAAGCAATCCTTAACTTCTGATTTGCCCCACCTTGAGGATATTGGCTTTGGACACAGAGGTGTTTCAAGAGCTCAGCACACACTTCCCAGCTATCCTGAAGGCATTGTCCCAGCACCTGCTGGGCTCCCACAAGGGCCTCAGCCCAGGACTGTCAGTGCCCGGGGCGATGGGAGGGTCACAGTCCCAGGCTAAGGAGTGGGGGGTTGTCAGGGGACTCTGGGCTGGCTGCCTGGCTACAGGCAGGGAGCAAGGTGGACCTGGAGGAGGCTCCTGAGGGTTGCCAGCTTTCCCACAGGAAACCTTGGCTGTGTTTTCTGCTGTGCTGCATTATGCTGTTTGGGCTGTAAGTCTGGATGCTAATGCAGAAGCAGCGTGCGGTCCTATGCAGACAGAGGAGGAACTAAGCCTCTTCTTCCTCATTAGGGACAGTAATGCCTCTGGAAAGTCAAGCACAGGATGATCGTGGTTTGCTCAAAGACACTGAGTAGCTAAGCAGGACATATGACTTAACCCTCACTTCTGCTTTGGCCTCCAATCTGTTTCGTTCAGGGTCAGGGTCTGATCACACACAAACAGTGCTGGTCCTGCCTCACTGGGCAGCTTACGTGGGCAGCTGACACGGGGTCTGGTTGCATCACGTGTCTTCAGCGGATTCCTTTCAAAAAAACTGGTTACACTAGCTCAAAAATGCATGTAGCACAGCGTATCCTTCCAAAGCATGAGATCTTACTGCTGACCTGCTGCTCTCTGGTGAATACTTATAAAACACCAAATGTGATCCTCATGCAGCTTTATATAATCAGTCAGGGACCTTTCAACTGAAACATACTGTACCTTCTACATTGCAGTTATCCTGCCACAGCCAAGATGTAATACTTCATCCAGCTCAACACCACAAACATCCCTGGCTCTCTTTAATGCTTAACTGCAGCCAAAGATAGAACTGAGTTATTTGTAGAAGAGGGATAATAGTGCTAATTATTGTTATATATATTATTTCTCCTGTAGCATTTTCCCGCTCTGCTCTGCATTGGGGTGGTCTCACCTCAAATACTGTTTGCAGTTTTGAGCACCACAAATATAAGAAAAGTATACATCTATTAGAGAGTGTGCAAAGCAGGGCTATGAAGATAGTACCACACCTTGAGGGGAAGCTGTATGAGGAGCATCTGAAGTCACTTGGTCTGTTCAGCCTGGAGGAGACTGAGGGCAGACCTCATTGCAGTCTAGAACTTCCTTGTGAGAGTGAGAGGAGGGGCAGGCACTGATCTCTTCTCTGCAGTCATCAGTGACAGGACTTGAGGAAGTGGCCTGAAGCTGAGTCAGGGGAGGTTTAGGTTGGATATCAAAGAAGGTTCTTCCCCCAGAGGGTGGTTGTGCCCTGGAGCACGCTCCCCAGAGAAGTGGTCACAGCACCAAGCATGGCAGAGTTCAGGAAGTGATTGGACAATGCTCTCAGGGACATGGTGTGAATTGTGGATGGTCCTGTACAGGGCGAGGAGCTGGCCTTTGATGATCTTTGTGGTCACTTCCAACTCAGGATATTCTGTGATTCCAGAATCATAGATTCTATGATCACAGGAAAGACAAAAATTCTTGCTGTGCTAGAAGCCATACAAAACAACAGCTAAACGCTGAGCTTTGCTGCTCTACAATGACAATGTCCAAATTCAATGTACAGAAATTACAGAAACACTAAAATCACTCAGTGTTTTCATCTGGCAATATGAAATGGCTCAAGAGGAATACAAGATACAGGAAAACACCTATATGTGGCAAAGTGGGGAAAGAAAATGCAAAGACAGGTGATTTCAAGCAGCTGAAACTAGTCAAAACTAAACAGAATTTGAATTGGTGGTAATCCACAAAAGTTCTGTGGAAATGCAGTGAAATTTTGGGATCCCTTTTCTTCAGTTTTCACCTATCCAACCTTCTCATGAACCTTGTAAGAGCAATAATTCTACAAGTCCCTAGACAGCCATTACTTAACTATCCTTACAGCTAGAAAGATTTTTTGGTTTTTTCCCACCTTTCTTAAATATCTAATGTAAGTCTTCTTTGCTGAACTTAGGCTGATTTCTCCTTGCTGTACCCCATCTTGACCTGTTGAATTGATCACTGTGTAACACCTCTGAAAATGTTCAAACACAGAGGTATTTCCCACCTCTGCTCCTGCCATGTTCTTTTTCCTAGACTAAACAAAACTGACTCTCAGTCTTTACTCCCAGTTCATGTTCTCTAAGCCTCTTATCACTCTTTTAGCTCCAGAAGTGACTCTTTCTTACTGACATAAATAGAGAAGTCTGTCAAGGTGTGGAATGGACTCAAAAGGAATGGAGAGCACTTACTTTGTAAGAAATACAACAAAATATCAGCATAATAGTAAGAGTTATTCCATATTGCCAGAGATTGATTAGGTGAGACCAAATGTGTTGCTTCTACCTTTGTTTTTTCTGGAGTGGAAGTAGGTGGAAGAAGCTGAAACATCAAGGGCTGTATCAACTCATGCTCACACAAAAATGTCATTAATAAGACAGCTCTTACCCTGTGTCTGGACAGCAGTCAGGGCCCTATCAGTGGAAAAGCTGGAGTGGAGGAGCCTGTGGTTCATGAGCTTTAGTGGCACTAAAATGCCTTTTTTTCCTGCTGCTGAAACAGGAGCATGATGGTATCAGATCATAGACACACAGACACCCTGTGAAGCAAAGGTAAAGCAGAAAAGCATGTCCTTGTTGTGGAATGCCCTTCAAGCTGGTGTCCACTGGCTCCAGAACAGGAGGCAGTCCTGTTGTACCTCAGGTGGCAGGTTTGGGGACTAGGGTTAATTAAAAGCCTTGTAGCAGAATGAAGCCCCTGCAGCACATTAATAAGCTGGTCCAAAAGCCATCCAACCCCCTTTTTTTTTTTTTTTTCTGGGCTATGAGCTGAGATTTTTTTTGGCACTGTGTCACACTATGGTAGACTTCAGCTGCAAAGCAGCCAACGCACCTCCCTCACTTTTCCCTTCCAGAAGAATCATGGGGATGCACACACCTCTGCCCCATTCTTCTGTGCAAATTCTCTGTCTCCCTTGCTGGACCTATCTATCAACATCAGCTTTCAGGAGGAGAGACTGAGAATCTTTCCAAAATAGGCTGGAAAAATGTGAGAAATTGAGTGGGGAGGGAAGGGAGGTGATTTTTCCTTTAAGTCCTAAAGGAAAGTTTTAGCCTACAATTTGTTAATCATTTGATGTTTTTTAACCTTTACTATGGGAAATAAGGAAGTGGAAATAAGGTTGCATGGAATAGGCTTAGATCCAAACTATGCTGCTGAGAAAAGGAAAAATAATCAGGGAGTCACATGCATAAACAGACAGCTAAGTCCACCAATTCTTTGCTTGACCAAATCATTCCCCATCCTGTACACTTCAATTACTGCCTCACCTACAGCCACTTCAAACTGAAGGTTGTGCTGTACTGTTTCTCCTGTATTCCCAGGGTCTCACAGCCTGTTCCTCTGATCCCTCATTTTTTAAAATCATTTACACCCATGTCAAGAATGAGTAGAAAGCTATCAGGTCAAGAGACAGAGCTTCAGCTAATGGAAATAAGTTGAGCACCATCCATGTTAGCAAGGGACTCTCCCTGCCTGCACACCTCTTCATGGGATGAGATACAGGAAGAGAACCCAGCAATTCCTCTCTAACCCACCTGAGCTTGTACCAGCACAAATGTACCAGCACTTTCCTGCATGTGCTTTCACCTCATCTCTCAATACCCTCTTCCTCACTGACTCCTCTGCAGCTACTGTCATTTCCAGCATCATTTTAAAAGGCCTTCTGCCCCCTAAAATCTTCACACCACTGAAAACCTTCCCATTATTTCCTCTTCTGTGCATGTGTGGCAGGGGGAGGGGGTTGATTTCAGATTCTCTTCCTGCTTCTGTCTCACTCTGAGGAAGAATTCCAGACCCATCACTTTCAGGGGGAAAAATTATCTGCACAGCAGAAGGCTGCATTGTAAACATCCTGTTGTGGCCAGCCTGCATTACTAACCTAGATGCCTTGTGAGAGATTAAAAACAAAAACAAAACAAAATCCCACACCCACAAAAAGCTCAAATAACAAATCAAAATGAACAAATCAACCAAAAAAAACTCCACTAAAAAGTAAAAGGGGAGATGAAGAGAGGGGTAATTTAAATCAGAACTTCAGGGGGCTAATTTGAATCAGAACTTCAGTAATAATACTACCCCAAAACAGATATATGTGTTCTTCTGGAATCTTTGGTCTTAAGAATTTACAGATGGAAAATATGGACGTCCTTCTGCATATTATTTTTCCCAATGCACTTTACTTGGCAGCTCAAAACCTTATAGCAGGAAGACGGCTGTAGAATTTCAGGGATCAGTTCAAAGCCTTGTGCTGTAGCAGATCATCTGGCACTTGACCTGTACACCAGCTGAAAGCCTTGGGAAGAACTCCACCCTGGTCTTTTCAGCTCCTTTAAAATCGAGATCTGTGTGAGCACTGCGCACATGCACATTGCATCTAAAACACACACAAGGAGTTCAGGTCTCAACAGGAATTAGGATGCCAGTTGATACCCCCCACATGCAACAAACCGAAGTGCTTACAAGTACCCTGCTCACTGGCAAAATGCAAGTTTATGTTATAGCTCAGGTGAATGACTTGACATATGTCAGGCCTTTCATTGAGGTAATGGAAGTAATTAATGATACAGTAATTACAGGCTAGGCAATCTGAAGCATACCCTGTCCTGGCAGCTCGGCTGGCCTTAGATAAGCAGGTAAGTGGTGATAACCTCACCGCGTGTCCGAACCAGAGGGTACCCCAGTCTTCTCCACGGGGATGAATTGAATTTGGTGTCTCTATTCCACCTTGCCCCCGTGCTCTTGCCCCCCTGCCCCGCCCTGCACTCCAGCGCTGGGATCCCACGCGCGATCCAGACGGACCTCCCCGCGTCACCCGCCCTCGGGAGCCAGCGCGCCACTCCTGCCAACAGCCACTCTTGTTTGCGCTGCATCTGTCTGCCCGTCCTGCCACCCCGCCTGGGAGCGTCCAAGAGCCAGCAAGGCGCAAGCAATTGGATGGATCAACTCCTTTTGTTCAGCTGCCCAAGTAGCCAGCGGGTGGGTAATGGCTTTTGGTCAAAAGCCATGCTAAGACAGTGCTGAAAAGGAAGGCTTGACGACAAACTACAGAACCAGTCTCTAATTAGATGAATGTAAACAAGCTAAAAATCTTAAAAAGCAATTTCCTTGGGCATTGGAGAAGTTAAGATCACGCTGGGATTTCAGGATTCACAATGTGACTCATCATAGGTGACACGCTATTTTTCACTTACTTTCCTCAGCAAAAATCACTTGATGTTTTAGAGTAAACATCTGTCAGGAAACAGATCATATCCTATAGGAACAGAAGGAGGGAACTAAATTTGTTCATGAAATGCTAAGAATGTATTTTTAATGACAGAAGCCTGGGGCAGTTTCCCATAATTAGTTTACAGGAATATCTCAGAAAGGCTCTGGCAGGCTGCACAGTGCTCATAAATCTGTGCTATTGTAAAGTGTTCCAGGGTCCCTTCAAAGGGCCTGGACCAGCAGCAAAAATAGCAGGATGCCCTTCATGTGGTAATCCCAGCCTCTGCAGACTGGGAAGTATCGGAAATCTTAATGAGGAATCCACTCTCTGGAGAATTTTACTTTTAATCTACACCAAAGAGAAGGGAGGGGAGAATAAATAAACAAAAATGCTCATAGTGCTGTTTCACAGGTCCAAAGTGGGCTTCCAGAGTGTTTTAAGTTCCTTCATTGCCAATTAACCATGACCCCATCAAAGAAAGTAATCAATATATTCTTCATTAAAATAAGACCAAGTTCCCAGGAAACTTTAAATGCATCTTCACTGGGGTAACCTGCATCTTCTCCAAGAAAATCCTTCTTCCAGGGGTATATATGCTAACATGGAAGGTAGGATGTATTTTTGACCAGGGTAGGAGAGCTGGTGCATTTAAGATTCAGAAAGAGAGACCTGCTTCAGAGAGATCCCAGGCTCACAGCACTGGAAAACTGTTTGGATATGAGAGAGGGCAGCAGCTGCCTGTATGCCCAGGAGGGAGAGATGAGCTACCTCCATGAAAACTGCAGTTCTACAGTGGTTTTAGCTTGTAGAAATGGTTTCTTCCCACGTAGGTGCAAACACCTGTATATCAAATTTTTATTGTGCATAGCAATATCCTGTACAGCAAATTTAAACAAACAATTTTTCATTGATTTATCCTAATTTTTCTTTCAAATCCTAGTGGTGTTGCACAGATGCCCTGATGAATATTAATGCTCCACTGGTAGGTACCATAGCAGAAATGGAGAAATTTACTTTTGTTAGCTTGGGGATTTTTTTTAACCCTATGGAAGAAGGCTGTGCCAGTAGTCCTCATTGCTGACCATCCTTACAGCCCTACAACACATTTCCTTTGCTTGCCTCCCACAAAGCCAAGAAAACATTTCCTTATTCTCTGCTTGTGGTTTCCACAGGTTGAAGATAAAATCTGAGCAAGTTAAGAATGAGGAAGGAACAAAATTGAAGCAGTAGTACTAAGAGGCACAGCAGTATTTACTAGCTCCTTCAACCCTTGTATCCAAGCATCTTGAGGCTCTTCACACAGCCCAGACACCCTGGTGTTGAATAGTAAGTGCTATTGTCCTTTTCAAAGGAAGGAGCACTGAGCCAGAAAGCGAAATGAAGTCTCCTGACATGCAGATCTGTCTTTTAGATCAGAAAAGTTTTGCTATACTTCAGTCTGCATATTAACACTGAAATAGTTACATGTTCCAAAACAGGGACACTTCCCAGAGAAATCTCATTTCCAAACTATTCAATAAATTTGAAAATGAAAAATCCTAATTCAAATCTTCTATTGAAATAGAGAGAGCAAATCTTGGCCTCCAGAAAGCCCTTTTGGAGCATGTAGAAGAACTTATGACTTTAATTCCATTATGAATGTTTATGCACCAGAGCGCACCAAAGAGAGTCAAACCTCCTTTATCTTTCATTCTACAGAAGTTATCTTAGTTCTGTCAGTAAGAGACCTTGGGAACATCCCATTGATTCATCAAACACGAGACACTTCACATAAGGATCTATACTAGGTTAAACAAGATGATCTGCCTCTTCCTCCCTCCATTTCTGCCTTCCATAAAATGAAAACCCTTCCACTTTGTAAAGAGCTTTGAAAGTTGCAGAAGGAAAAAGCAAACTGAAATGCAGTGAACCATCAATCGGATTAGTTTACCAGTATACGGACAGAAGGATGCCAAGATCTGATGCCAAAGGCAATGCCTGCTGAAGGCATTTATTTTTCAAACAAAGGATTTACCTTTCAATCTTAGTTGAAGGAATTAATTGTCCAATATTTTGCATTCATACTGGCTAAGAGAACTTAATTCAAAATTGGAACCTGAGCAGCCCCAGTGAATCAGTGGCTTTAATTCTCATTACATTCAGAATGGCAGGGCCCAGTTGGGAAAGGCAACCAGCTACCTTCTCACCAGCTGGCAATAGCCAAGGACAAAGTGCACTGAGTAAACGAGTGCTTCACTTCAGACACTTGGATGAAGTAATGTTTTACAGAGCTAATGTAAATACAGTTCAATGGAGAGGATGTTGGCAGGAAGCCACAGCAAGGACATAAATTCATGGCGCTGGAAGACCAACTTAGCTTGGCCTGCTGGAGTAGTTTGCAAAGCAATCCAGCATTTCATACAAATAAACTTTTTTACCTAGGTAGTAAACCAAGAAAATGACTGGATTTCTGGATTTTCTATCAGATGTCATGATTCAACAGATGGTTCCATTTCCTCCACAACTCACCCTTGTTCTGAAAAGAACAAATAAAATGAAAGAGGTTCTCAGATAAGTCTGAGTTGTTTCAGCTAGCCAGTTCAATTGGACAGTGCACAACACAAATGAGAAGCTACTCTCTTCTTGCTCATTCTCACTTCCATTGCACGAGGAGCTTATTAATGCTGTACCAAACTAGGAGAGTTGGTCTGTGAGTATGTATCTTTAGTGGTTCCTCCGAAGGGGAGGAGCTCTCAAAATGTTCTTTCAAAGAGGAGCCAGAGAATCCTCTTGGATTATTGGTTACTGGTGTTCTGCAGCCTTCCCATTTGCCTCTTACAATCTCTTTATAAACAGTCTTATGAATGCTTGGGAATCCCTCCAGCACCTGGTTCAAGTGACAGAGGAATAGCGCTGGAGGTGGATGATGTTTGGAAA
The DNA here is from genome assembly GCA_013390105.1 of Tichodroma muraria. Lineage (NCBI taxonomy): Eukaryota > Metazoa > Chordata > Aves > Passeriformes > Sittidae > Tichodroma > Tichodroma muraria. Next base: position 33,338 of record WAAG01077977.1, read on the forward strand.
CATTTGTCCTAACTGGCATCTGCAAATATTCTGACAAAGGCAACCTCAACCCAGTGAAAACATCACAGAGGACTTTCACTTCTTTTGTTCCTGGTAAATCAAGTAGCTGTATTTCCCATCATCAGTAATGCATTATGCCAGATTCAGTGTTAACTCAGTGAAGATCCTCAGTTTACCTCACTGTTTACAGGCTGCAATAGCCCATATTTCAAGAAACATAGGGCTATTCCTTACAGGCTTTCCATTTCCTTCTCCTGTCCTTCAGCTTGAACCAGTGCAGTGGCTGATTACAAATACCTATTCAAATAGCTACTAATATTTTTGTTCCCTCCCCGAACAATTCTGCTCATGTTGGTATTTTGGTCTTTTTTTTTTTGAAGGGCTAGCTTGTTCTCTTACAGTCTTTCAAATAAGCTGGAATCACATAATCCTCAAACCATCTTCTCTTTAATTAGAGGATCCTATGTCTGAAAATCTATCTGTGGCCACCAAGGCTGCATATTGTAACATAATGTACCTACAGATTCCTTATCCCTGCTCTGGTTTTGAGGACAAAAAAACACCTCTCTCTTCTCAAGCCATCTGGGTCTACAGAGCTTCATAGACATTGGCAGTGCTCATCCCAGTGTCTTACAGGTATTACAGCATTCCCTGGGTTAACAGGCTCCCTCACGCCACCATCTGCACAATGTTCAGAAACTAAGGAAACTATAACAAGCTGTTGCTGTACAGAGGACACCAGCAATGCAGCATGCTATGCCTGCTCTGCAGGAAGACACCTGGGATGTCTGAGCTCCAAAGGAAGACTCTGTGTGTAGCTTCTTCACTCACATCAGGAGTTCACATAGTGCACTACGCAGTCCGTGTCCTCATCGTTGATTCGAATCCCTCATGGGACCTATAAAATTTCCACCAAGATTAAGGCAGGCTCCAAGGTCCAAGACCTGGTCCAAACAAAGATAACTCTTTCTGAAGCCAATTGCTTAGGCCAGTCTCCGAAGTGCTCCTTCTCCTTTTCCCCATCAGAACTTTTAATTTTCTAACTGAGCTGGGACTCAAACCCTGAGCTTGAAGGGTCAGTCTTCTCACATCCAGGACTGTCATTACCATCTCAGATTTGTCATGATGACATTGGGTGCTCCAGGCAACGGTTTAAGACCTGGCCACTGCCAAAGTAGAAATAAAACGGGCAAAGAGCAGCAATCATAAGCAAGTAATTCATAATCAAGTTTAACTCCAATATCCCAGCCAGGGGAGGAAGAGAGAAAGGGAGAAGGGGATCATATCCTATAGAAGAAAGGGAGAGATGATAACACATTCGGAAATAATGGCATGTGTGAAGAGTTAGGACAGTAGTGCATGCAGAGCTATTTTTCACAGCAAAGGAAAAAGCTTCCCAGCCATAATCAGGGTAGAAGAGAAGGTACTGAGAAGGGAGAATTTAGTGGTGAGTTGCAATTTATTGCCTCCATCCTGCCATCAGCTACCAGTCCATCAGCCAATGTGCTTATGGTCTGGTAGGTAAGGTCATGCTCTCTCAGTCCACTTGGTCTGGGTGAGCCTAAAAGTTGCTGGCTGGCTTTTGAAGCTTGCCCTGTGCTCCACCTGATGCCCTCCTAGTGTGATTTTGGCTCTCCATCCTTTTTGAGTTTCCTTTTATATGCACAGCTGCCTGCCAGGCTCACTTAACTGTAAAAACCTTCCTCAACATCAGGGCTGCATAGTCATTGCTACCCACGCAACACGCTCAGTAAAAGGAAGCAAGACACTTTGGGGTGCTTCAACAAACCCACAGTTAACACTGTAGCATTTTATGTGATGAAAAAACTGCATTAATGGGAAATCTATCTTTTGTCACTAAGGACAGAAAAGGCAGAAATACATAGAGGAGGTGATGAGAGGCCCACTAGTCGCAGCAACAAAAAAAATACTTTTAAAAAAATGAATCATACATTTAAGAGTTAAAAACATTCATTTTCTTAAGACTGGCTACTTTAACAGGACATTTATAGGCCATGCCTTTCCAAACTAGACTGATGGAACTTGTGTTATATCCTTAGGAAGCTTTTCAAGAACTACACAAGAATGGAGTAGGTGATCACCTACATGTTTGTTCATGTACTTTTTCCCCCCTTCTACATAGTTTTATTGACTAGAAGTGATGATGAGAGATAAACCCACTTTCAAGAACAGCAGGTCTGAGTGCAGACTAAAAGGGATTGGGAGCTGACATTGTTGAGGTCTATTCTAAATAGAAGGAGTGACAGAGAAAACTCTTTCTGTATTTACAGACTGTGGCTGACAGAAAGGCTGTCACGAGGCAAAAGCTGTATTTCAAAAGTGCCTTGCAGAGACTTACATATTGCTAAATACGTCAGCTTCCAGTTTAGGAACTCAAATAGGAAATAATAGATATAGACAACATTATCCTCCAAGATAGGCCATGATGTGTGAAACAGGAAAAAACCCACAACACTGCCATAATATCTCCTTTGTGAATGGCGCGACAGGGACTGAGGCTTGTATTTATATGAGTCTGTGCAGATCCACATAAAAACACTGGCCTGAGATGGGTCAGTGAATGAACTAAATGAAGGCACCATGGCATTGTTCAGCATTGTCTCACTTGATTCTAATAAAAACACTTAGCAATGCCTAGACACATGTATTTCTGACCTGTTACATAGTGTGTTATTACACTTGCTTCCTGGAATAACAGGAAGGGAACTTACCTCCTACAGACATGGACCTGTGGGCAGAGATTTTTATACATAAAATGGGTTTATCACACAAATGCAGCTTCTGGTTATCACTGCATCGCATGCACCCTCACAGCTTCTCCTCAAACTACAGGCTGCCTTCTAGAGGGCATCCAGTATTCAGCACAGATGATGGAGAATTCCCCTGGGCAGAATGTGTTCATTTTTTCCCCACACATATGGAGTAGAAAGTTTTAAGCACCATTTTTCCCTCTACAAGTGAGTTTGCACTGGGTGCTGATGAAAGAAGAGCATATCCCTTAATCACACAGCCCTCTGGCTAGAGAGTCAGCTAGAGAGAAGGATGAGGGAAGAGATATCTGGTTTGGATTAAGGGATTGTTCCAAAACTTTTTCTTCACGCACCACAAAACGTTTGCTCTGTGAAACGGCCAGAACCCTTCAAAAGGGATGGGATGGGAAGAATTTAGCAGATGCCAAGTAACTTCTCATTATGTCCTGTTAAGAATGGCAAATGGAGAACCAGAGCAAGAATTACCTATTAGAAAGGTGGAAAATTCAGTTATGAACTTGTTACAGGATAAAAAAGGCTTCATCATTCCTTCAAATTACTACATTTTTCAAGCATAAGGTTTTCATTAATCCTTTTTTTTAAAGAAGTTGAGAAAAAAAAATCAGTTAAAAAAAAAATCCAGCAATAATCCAACACTTTCCAAAATACTAAAGTTTTTAAAAGTGGAAAAAATGGTTTGTTGCTTTCTAGGCAGCTAAAGGTTATAGAAGGAGGTTACTGGTTTTTCTGGGACTGAAAAATTGGTTTTTCTGTATCACTCTTCTCCCCTCTCATTCCTCAGAGATTTATAAATCTTGGAAGCTTTCTATGTAGCAGGTTCATCAAGTGGGGAAGTCATCAGTAACTTCTCAGCAAGGCTTCCATTTTAATAGGCCAATGATTAAGTGAAGGGTATTTTAATTTGCTCTAAAAGAGTACCAACACAATTTACATACTATTCTTATCTGGGGGGTCTTTTTCCATGAAACATAAATGGACACAGTTTTTTTACAATGACATTAAAAGCAAAGGGAATTTGAGTATTATGAAGCCTCACACCAAGACCTGAAGCTGGAGTAGGACTCTGAGTACTGCCTGGGAACAGGTTATTACTTTCAGTAAACAATTTTTTTCCCCATTTAGAATAAACTAACAGCTCAAATCCTATGGTTGAAATGCTCCTCTCCTATCTGGTGGCTCATGGTCACCGCTGTAAAGCGCAATCCACGTGGCACTAGATGGCGCAGCAAAGCAGCCACGGTGCAGCTCAGTGGCGAGCGGCAGGGCTGGGGAGCTTGTCTAACAGGCTGTGTAATCAGAAATAATTAACCAGAGAACCTGTTCATGTCTACCCCGTCACTAAAACAGGACTGGGTGCCAGCTCCTATCACTTTTAAGCATATTTAGCTCACGTGCGAATAAACTGAAGGAATCAACACATAGAAATCACCCATTTCCTTTCTCTACCGCAGCCCCTACACTGCTGCTCCTGCAAATGTAGCCACACACTCACTCATACCAAGCTAATCCACTGAAAGCAGGGACAGTGGCAACGTTGGGGCTGTTTCCATACTGAATACGGCACTAACTTGGAAAATTTGCCAGGCGCATTTCCAATGTCAAGCAGCCAATTCAGTCACCGACTTCCCTTAAACCTTACAGTGTAGCCGATTTTCCAAAAATTATATGGGGAGGTCATATGTCTATTAATACTTAAGATTAGCTCATGAGACCCTAACAATAGGAAAAATAAAATCTAGGCGTTACCTTGCTGCTCTGCTGGGAGCTTTGGGAATCAAGTCAGGATCCCATCTCCCACCTGAGCCAGACCAGGGCTGTCGGGTGAATTTAGCTCCGAATTACAGCTGCACTGCCTCTTGCCTCTGAGGTCTGTGCTCAGTTACAGCTGTGTAGCTGTACTGGAGGCATTAGATTTGGCAGATATTAAAAGGGAGAACAATTTGGTTGTGCCTGTGCAGTTTAGCTAACGAGTTTGCTGATGATGTGTGAGTCTGGCACAGCACAGCTCCCTTGTGGAGAACTGAGCCTGCAGAGTCAGCAGGCTCATGTTTACAAAAGGTCAAGTCACACCTGTAAACTTGGGTGGGCACTTCCTATTTTCCTTCTTCTTTCTGCACGGGATGTGTGTATGTACCCGTCGCTCTCCAGGACTGGAATGCCAGATTGGGACGGGGCAGACACAAAAGGCCAATACAGTCACCTGTGACTCAATCCCCTGCCAACAAGAGATCCTCTAGTGCTCTTGCCAGATCAGATTTACATGACTCACAATGAGCTCTAGCTATCTCCTTTGGAAAGTTACTTGCAAAAGTAACTCCCTTGGAAAAGTTACTCCCTTGGAAAGTTACCTCCTTAGCCTCCAAAGCTTCACCCTGGACTTGCCTTTGACCAGTGATCCCATCCCTCTAGGCTCCCCAGCAAGAAATCTCTCTCATCCTTCATATCACAGGCTGGTGGCTGGTCATTTGCCCAAGCTTAACATACCTACTTTTTTCACTACCTCCTCAGTCTCTCAGTCTCTCAGTCACTTGTGCTGCTCTTCTCAAAGAAAATTAAATCTCTCCCTCTATAAATAGTTCTGGTTTGTGTTTCTGTCTGCTGCTGATCTTTCCATTACCAAAATTTCTTGACATTTTATAGCCCACCATCTGGCTGTGCATGATGGCATGCAGATGTTAGTCATGCAGATGTCGGACATTTTTGGCTACCAGTACAGCAATAAAGAAATATTTCTCTAACACAAAAACTTGAGATCTTGCCCTAAATGAATTAAGTAATTAAAGGCTAGTTCTGTACTGAGCTCCCTTTGATTTTTGCTGTTGATGAATAGCATCACATCTTGCCACTTACATTTTAGAAAAAATAGTGCTCATTTTTCTCCTCCATGTTGTTCCTTAAAAATCCCTAAAATCTCTTAGCTAAAACGCCACTGCGTTAATTGACAAAACTTTGGCCACTGGTGCTCTACAACAGCCTGACACTCCTGCCTCCATACTCTCATTGTCCCTTGAGCCCTGCATCCATCTCTCCACCTTGTCTCAACAGAGATTATAATCCCTCTGAAGAGATTTTCTTCATGTCCTTGATTTTAGACTGCAGGTACAACAGAATCACAGCCATAGCCAGGATAGTAATAGCCACCATGGGTGAAACCATCAACTCCTTACAGGAATTCATCGCAGTTAACAAGAATAAGGTTTTTTCAGAGATAAAAGTATATTTTTTTCTCACCCAAGGGTGAGATTTAGGACAAATAGGATCAGAGTGCTGGTTACAGTTTTAGAACCGAACAAATATTGGCAATGGATATTTGCAGATAGTTTTCAAGGTGAGGTGGGGGGCATTTGTGGATGAGTGAAACGGTACTTTTCAGTAGGTAGTTTTTGATAAATTGCAGTATTTTTAGTCCATAATAGGTGTGGGTTGCTTTTCCTGTTTGTTTCTTGGTGATTTTTTTTTTTCCTCTGAAAGAGTTAGGAACTATAATCTTAGCAACACAATAAAAATCAGAGAAGAAAGTCTGTGGAAGAGGAATTAAATGGACTGGTATCCGATCATCTCCTTTGCATCCAGCAGAGATGAGGCAAATCCCAAATGGTTTTGGAGAGCATGGATATATGCTTATGCTTCTGGAGATAAGAAAATTATTCATTGTGGATGGTGAAGTGATTTGGCTACTGTAATATTAGTTGCTTCTGTAGAAAGGACACTGAAGAGAACTGGAGCTCCAAATACATTTCCAGCTGCATTTCCAACAGCAGCAGATGTGTTGCGTCAGCTGAAGGTGGTATCAGTGTCAATTGCACTTCCTTACTCCAACAATGTGACTTTCAAAGATAACTGAACAAAATAAGGTATATAAATCATGTTTTGCCCATGCCTACATTACTGTGCCTTATTTGGTACTTAAGACAATCTCTTCTTGGTAGATAGAGACTTTTGGTTCCTTGGTCTCCATTTTGAGTGCATAGACACACAAATACAATCACAAAATTTTGGTTTTGACTAAATGATGTTGGCTATATCTTGAATCTCCCAGTGCTGACATACATGAGTAAAAAACTTTAACAATTCTGGTCATTTGTGTGTTAAATTTCCATTGCTACTGGAAAAATCCCAGGTCACCTCCCCTCGGTGGGAGCAGGAGTTTGTTATAGTAATTATGGAAAAAATAACAACATCCAGACATGAACTCTTGGACCAATTATTTCACCTGGGATCTCTTTCACCACATATTTGCTTTCTCATTTCTTTCTCCTCTTTAATTTTTGGAAGGCTGTGGTCTCTCTTCAGCTTAATTGTATCCTATAAATATGAGCAAAATCCAAGAGTCTTCACTGAACACAGGAACTTTGCCATTGATTTCAAGGCAGCTGGGTTCCATATATCAGGAACACATGTGGCTTCACATACAAGTCTGCCTTTAACATGAAGATAAGAAAGCAAAACCGGCAATGGAAATATCAGTCCTTACAGTGTATTTCTCTGAGAAATCTGTTATACAGATTTCCCTCTCTTTTTTGTTATTTTTGGAGATTGTGAATTGCCGGGGAGTTTTTATCATTAACATAACTCTCTAAGGTGAAGTGATACTGAGGTGACAGTTTTCCAGGTCTTCTTGGGCCTCCTGACATTTCCAGTGACTCAGCCCTTTCATTGGACAGAAATGTTGGCAGCACTGAACAGCTTTATTCCATGTATTTAGTCAGAAACTGCCTGGACTAGAAAGTCATTCTTTGATCATAAAATACATAGAGAGGTACCAAACTCGATGGTAAGAGCTAGCTGCATTGCAGTTATACTTGTGCTTCTAGCACTAGTATGCTCCATCAACAGCTCACAGCTGTTGGAGAAGGGAGAAGGACACTGAGAAGATCTCTTGGAGAAGGGCACTAAGGGTTTTTCTCTGAATGCTTAAAAATAGGAATATGCATGGCCCCTGTATATTGTAAGGGAAACTCATCCAAAAAATAAACCTTGAAATGCTATCTAATATATAGACTATCAGATGTGTCATTTCAGATGTGAGCCTCTACAGGGGTATAATCCAAGAACAGCAGCAATATATTAATAAAACATGCTTCAACCACATTTTTTCTGGCAGATAGTACTTTTGCACTGTAGCCCAAAATACATAATGAAATCCAGATCCTACTAGTTGCTGGAATGTCCTTTGTCAATAACTGTGAAAAATGTCTCTTACCCTGCAGTACAAAATTGAGCTGTGGAATTTATGTGCATAAGTTCTTCCACCCTTTAAAAGTATTTTATCTTGAATGAAAATACTGACACTGATTGTGCCTGGCAGAGACCACTCCCTACCTCTGCTGTATATCTAAATCCCTTCTGCACCAATTTTGTTTATGTGAATTTATTGCCTGTGAAGTAAGTACATCAACAAACCCAGATGTTTTACTATTGCTTGATTAAAAAGTAGTACAAGTACTACCAATCAGCAAAGAGATGCATATGTACATCTCCTCAGTGTGAGGCACTCTATTAGGGATGAGTCTTTTTTATTCTTTGTTTTTTTTCTGCTACGGAAACCATTAGGATTCAACTGTATTGTTAGGGTTTGGCCTGGTGGGAATCTATCCACATGACACCAGGGTTCAGTTCCAACCTGAGCTGAGATTATGCCAAAGACTTGAAAAAAACAGAGAAGAGAACTCCTAATTCCCAACCTTCGGGTCAATGTCATGACTTCTCACACTATTTTTCACCCCCTTCCTGTGTTATCAGCTGGAAGCACCAGAGTAGTCAGCATTGTTCTATTGGCAGCTGCTGACCACTCGCCTTCATCTCATGAATTATGGTTTAAGAACCAGCTACCTATATGGTTCTGCACACACTTCTACTTCCAGAAGTAGCACAGGGAGGTCACAGGATTCATGTCCCTGTCTGCGGAACGATGACACTAACCAGGTTAGCTGTTCTCCCTTTCTCCCAAGTAGATTTTGCCCCTACATAGCCACAGAAGGGAAAAAAAAAAATCTGTAAGGAAATAGGAATAACTGTATTCACCAGCCAAAGAGTATTCAGGCTGGCATGGGCCTTCCTGAAGCAAATGAAACCCCTGAAAGGAGGACAGGATCTTTTCCTCACTCTAAATAAGACATCTTCTGACTTGATTTTCTTAATACTCGAGTTTAAGCCAATACTTATCCCCTTCTTCTCTATCTCCCAGTGGACATTGGGTAGTAGACACCTGCTGAAAACTATTTCAAGAAAAGAACTAAAGAGCCATGAGTTTCCAACTACTTGTACTCATTTTCCCCAATTTTTGATTGCACCTACAGACACCTGACCTGTAGAGCACCTGACAGAGAACCCCCTGCAGTGGGTGCCCCCCTCCTCTGCCATCCATCAAGGAAAGATATCAAAATGTCTGGCAGAAAAGATCTAGTTCAGGCCAGAGGAGATGAGGGAGACCCAAAGGTTGTCACTGAGTGAGACACAGGATTGCCTATTTACATGAAGGAAAAAGAAAAGAGTGGCTCTACTGGAGATTAAATGCCATGATGTACCTGATAACTTATATAACTTAAGTTATAAAGACAAGGGCCATGAGTGCTTGCAAGTGAGCCTAAACAGCCTGAAAGGAAGAGCAGTACATTATCTGCACGTATTTCCTGCTGTCACTTTCAGGCTTGAACTGTCTTCAGTCTGGCCTGAAGTAACAGGGCATAAATGTTAAATTCTCATTCTAACTCAGTCTTTTGCCTTGCCTTGCCTTCCCTCCCTAAGCCATCCAAGCAGCAAAGTGAGGTCGTACTTCAGTATATGCTTAATTGCTTTTCTGACTTAAAACCATCAGAGAATTTGAATCTTCTCCATTGACTACCAATGAATGTTAGTCAAGAATGTGTGCAGCCATGTAACTAGCACTTTTATATTCATCCCCAAGGCATTCTGACATGTATTTCCTGAGAGTAATCATTGTGCACAGCCCCATTTTGAAAGACTCTTCTACAGATGAACTGTGGCACAGTCTGTTTTTTAAACATGATACTCCTCCACTTCTACCCCTTCAATTTCATAATCAAAACAAGTCTTTAAAAAACCCAAACAAACAAACCAACATTTTTAAATTTTAAATTAAAGGGTGCAGGAAAAGAATTTAAGGCAGGATATTTTAGGATAGATAATGACTCCCACAAATACATAAGAAACAATCCCTTCTGAATCAGTGGGCTCTGTTTTCTGGCAGAATCTCATTGAAGTTCCTCCACCAGTGGAGAGGAGAGCTGAGTCCTCCCTGGTAAGTAAATGAGCTGATTGTATAGCACGACAATTTCTACCTGATCTTATTCCAAGCGTGCAAAGCCACAAGTGATTGTATTTGGGAAAAACACCTGTCAAAGAGATCAGGCCTGGGAGCTCTGCATTAAGAAACCAAGTATTTGTGCAGAGCATAAGCACCAGCTTCTATCCTGCTTGAATCTGCTTTGTACCATGAAGCGGGGCCGTGAGAGCCACGAGACAATTTCCCCTCTTCTTCAGGGAGGCTCAACATCAGCTGGCAGTCCCCCAGACAAAGGGAGAAGGACAAAGGAAACACACCAGAGAAAGGACGTGGCATGGATCAGTGTTCAGACCTGTGCTAGCACAAAGCCCTCTGCTACAGTGGTGTGAAATTGAGATGGAAATCCAAGACCTTGCAGCTGGTGACTTCACTGCTGTGGCCAAATTCATTTAGTTGTGCAGGAACGTGGCTTGGGAGCTGTAACTAACAACACTTCATGGGGCAGTCTTCAACATCAGCATTATGAGATGCCCGTAGCACAGCTTCCCAGCGGGGTTATATCACTGCAACAGAGGGATGCTGGCCTCACCCACTGACAATTTAAGCTAATTTAAGCCTCGTTTTCCTTATCATCTCAAGAACTATTCCTGTGACTGTCTGTCTGTCTGCCTGTAACTATTCTGAGACTGCTCCTGAGGTTTTCTGAATGCTTCCCCTCAGCAGATGTCGAGATGGTCGAGAGACCACTTGCAGTGTGCAGCAGTGGCTTTGCCACTCCCCCCGGCCTGTGGCTGGGTAACGCCAATTGCAAGGCCGGCAGATGGCAATCTCTGTATTCATTTGCTCTCTGTATAACACTTTTGTCTTAGTGAACATAACACCAGTTGCATCAGTCAGTTTGGTGTAGAACTTGAGTCAGTCCTGTCCAGAAGATATTTTGTTCTCCCTGGCCGATGTTTCCATCCCAGATGTCAACCAGATGCAGAACAAGAAATGGGTCTATGTGAGAGCCTTCCTCTCACCAGGAAGCTTGGTAAACTGGTCAAGCAGAGGTGCTAAAGTCAAGGTCAGCTTGAGCACAGACCAGTAATGACATCCAGGCATCAGAACTTCTCTGAATCTCAACTATAGCCTGAACTTTTGGGGCTGCAACCCGATGAGGACATAGGAAGCTTAGCCTTGGGTCAAAACATTTGATGTTATAGTTTGTAATATTTATTTTTTAAGCTTGAGTGTCATACTGCATCACCAGTTTCTAAGCAACATTCTCGAGGACTCCAAAGAAAAATGTATATTTAAAAAGTGAAGATTCAAATGAGGCCAGACAACCTATTTATCAAAAGCTCCTTTCTATTTTAGGGGCTTGATCCGACTATCCAGGCATTGCTCTTTTTAACACGGGTCAGTGCATTTGCAAGCCTCCCTGTACTGACTCCCTTTCCTGCTCACATGCAGGGGGCTGAAGTGCAGTTCCCCTGTTTACACTACTAGTTGTTATTTCTCCAGCTGCTGGCTGGGTTATGACCCCAGTCAGATTACTAATAATAGCCTCTTTCCCCCTCAGGAAAGTGAGGACCCAGCAGGGTTCAAGAAACCTGTCCCTTCTTAGAGCATCAACAATGTCTGGCTTCACAGGATTCAGGCTCTGGTGCTCTCCACTCTAATAACCCCCCACTGGCATCAGCAGGGGAGCCTACACCTGCTTATCTGGCTCCCAGCTTCCCAGCACTGTACAAAGCAGACGATAACAGTTTCCTAAGCCCCTTGCCTCTTTTAACCTTCCTTGGGAGCAGTTTCTCCCACGCTCCATGGAGGATTGCCTTGAAGTCTGCTTAAAGGAAAGTTCTCAATTGACCCTCTGGCCATCTCCTTCTTGCTGTTACCTTATTTCTCCAGATTTTGAAGGACTGAGAAAAGTCCTCAGGACTAGTTCACGGGATGGTTGACTTTCCTGTTAATTCTTTAGCAGACGAAATAGTGGAGTTGTGTGCACACCCCTTGATACATTTGATGTATTTAAGTCTGACACTTAAAGCAAAGTATAAGAAGACTCGCAATACTGTCATTCTTAAACAGATATATAATTGTCCTTTGTGGACACAGCATTAACTTTCAGTTCGTTATTAAAATCACTCTAGGGGATACAGGTTTCGTACATTGCATTCCACCTTTCTCAGACTGCTCATTTCAGTTCAGTGGGCTAAGGAATTTATTTCCATAAGCCTCCAGGGAGCTGCACTTTTCAGGGGTGGGTGTCATTTTGATCTCAGATTTTCCTTGTAGAGGTGTCCAAGGGGATTTCATTCCATCCTTTTGTGATTACTTCCAGTCCTGCCAAGAAGGTCTCTTAAGGCCTTGATTTGAAGACTAAGCCAGAGAAAACAGTTACATTCTTGAGCAAATTATCCCAGGGTTAACTAAGATAATTAGTAAAAATTTCAAGTAATTGCAATTACTTCAAGTCTGCATTTAGCAAGATTTAATTCCTAGTCATTGGTTATCCTTCTGCCTTCTTCTGCTGGATTAAAAAGAAATTTATTTGCAGACGTCTCTTTTCTGTATGTTCATGAGGAAGATCATGAACAATGTGTGGCTTCCACATAGTTGATTCCCCACCTCCTTTTCAGTAGGATCATATCCAGCTATCACATCACTTTTTGAACCCTTAGCAATCCTTTTGAAAAGCCTGATGTGTACAGCATAAATCACATTATTGACACTACATATGGCTTTCCAACTTTTCACTGGGCTGCTGGCAGGCTTTCTCCTTGCTGCAATATCACACCAAAAGCCTATTTCCAGGGGCTTATATACAGTGACCTTTAAGTCTCTTACTGAATAGCTGCCTTCAAATATATTGTTCTGTATCTTATGAATGGTTTATGTCTTTGTTTTTTCTTCTTGCTGTAAAACCTTGCACTGGCCCTTTAAAATATGTTTTCACTTTAGTGGGAGTCCCCTGTTGGCCTGTATAAATTATTTACTATCTTAGAAATTTTGATGTCAAGTATTTCCAGCATTTCAAGTTTATTCCTCTCCTTGGACAAAGGTACTATCAAACATCAGCCTTGAGAATAACCCCCATGGTTGCATGTTTTCTTGTGTGCTAGATCCTCCCTACACCTGCTTTACAACCTATCATCTTCACTGATCTGCCACGCTTCGATACACTTAAGGCAGATTCTGTAGCTTGTTACTTCTTCAGTCAGCTGGGAAAGCAAAGTCAAGTCCTCACAGAATTCTCCAGCATATCTATAATTGGATGGGATAGGCAGCAAAGCTAATATGGAAATCTCTTTATTTCCTCTGCTGTCATGTACTGGGCGTATTTTCCTTGGCATCCTTAGATTTGTGCAGATGAGTGATGTTTTGCCTCTGTGTGGTTTCAAATTATAACCAAACCAAGAAAATTGAGGAAGTTTAATTTTTTTTAATTGATTTACCCCAAATCAAATACTTGGCTTCAGCACTGTAGGGTCACTTCTTTTTAAAATATTTGTAATAAAACTGGATGAAACATTGAAATGAAAACTTCATTTTTATTTACAGTCTGTTTAAAATGTCATCAAGAAACAGGGTAATTTTTAATGACATTTTTTCCTTGTCAAGATAAATACACCAGCAGACTTGACACTAATTTAAGTGGAAAATGTTATCCACCCTTACTCCACAGAACTCCAGTTTTGTGATTCTTGTGAGAGGTACAGTCCCCTTACCTCCTGTTGAATGTAGGATGCAATATTTTGGGAAAGGCTGAACATTTTTGCCCTTATGTTAATATGAGCACAGCCATTCAGCATTCTCCCCTACCTCCAGGGCAAACCACCGGCCATGAAACACAAACTGAATGCATATTAGCAGAACTGCTACTAATGTTTACCAGTGCATTTGAAAACTTAAATAAAAACTAAAAAAGTAAGATGGAAATAAAGGAAAGGTTTTTTTTTTTAAACATTAATTTTAAGGAAAGTAGGAGGTGCACCTTCACCTCCAGACAATATAACTGAGATCAAATCCAGTGTGTTATCACAGACATGTAACAGCATCCCTGTCAATAAGCAAAGTCTTGGAAAACAGTTAAAGTAGTATTAAGGTCTTGGATATTTATAGATGTTACTCATCAGCTACAATTAAGTGGTGTTTTACACTGGAGGTGCTCAGCACACTGAAGCCAGTGTGAATCAGCTCAAGACCAGGTGTTGCCAGCAAAGCTGTGCCAGTTTACATCAGCTCAATAGAATGGTGTCATTTACACCACCAAGGGAGAGCAAAGGACATGACCCTGCCATTACCCCCATCTCTGTAGGTATTTTTGTGCCTTTTTTTTTTTTTCCCCATTGCCAGTGCACATTCATGGGAAATAGAAATTATTCTAATTTTAGTACAATAGTAAACAACCGGATCTCTTTAAAAGCTACAAATTAATAGTCATGGCCATATGATGTTTGAGGAAAGAATACACTGACATACATGAGGACCTGAAAGAGAAACTGGTTGGAAAGTGAAGAAAAATAGGATTTCACTGAGGAACTCCCAAAAAACAATTAAAAACAAGGAAGGGGGAAAGACAAGGAAGAAATATTGACGTTTAAAATAATAATTCCTAAACACCAGAGCTGTTATTGAGACTGATGGAGAAACATACTTTTTTATCCAGACAGAGTCCGTTTGGTGGGAGGAAAGAAAAAGCTGAGGTCGGAGAACACCAGAGAGCTGGGACGCGTGAAGGAAAGAGTTAAGGCTGGAGTCACCCTCTCTGAAGTGCTCTGTGATGCTGTGCAGTGTTTCAGCCCCCAGAGCCTTCCTCCTCCTCCCTCCCTGTGTCGGAGAGGGGAGGAGGCGGGTTCCGCTGAGCTGTTAAACCCTGAGTGAAGTTTCCCCCATTTCCAGTGGCCACCGTTGTCTGAGGCTGGTTCGGAGCAGGGCTGGGGTTGCCCTGACATTTCTGGGACCGCGGCCAGACAAGAAGAAAAAAAGAACGAGTGTTTTACAATTTGCTTTTGTCAAAGTGTGGAGAAAGGGGAAGCGTCCTTTCTCTTTTTTTCAGCATCACATTCCTGTGTTTTTCTTCAGCCTGGAAAATATATTAGTGCTGGTGCTTTCCTCTCTGAAAACAAAGGAGCTAAACGGGACTGAGGAAGCAAGGAGTGGGAAGGAGGTTTGGGAAGTTTAAAAGAGAGAGACTTGGAGCAGCCAGAAGTTCCCTTTTCTTAAATGAAATCTCTGCCTGTGTGGGTAACCGGTACAGCAAAAATCCAGACCTGCAGGTAAATGGAGAAGCAGAGATCACAAAGGAAATTTCCGCTAACCTCATCCCGCCTGTCAAGAAGGTGAAGAAGAAAGTTAAGAGACACACAACAGGCTCTGCGACCTGTTGGGCTGCGTAAAGATAAATCACGGAACAACACTAAAGCTGTATGGCATTGGTCTCCTTTTAAAGGAAGAAGACGTGAAAACTCGTCTCCGCCAGGGGAACTTCCCTGAGAGTGTAAGTTTCAAGTCAAATTCTCGTCTTTCTGCTCTATATACGGGACCCTTTCTCTGTCTGTCTTTGCATGTGTGTATAGTGAGAGTGTGAGAGAAATGGGGAGAGTGAGAGAGAAGGATGCAGATCACAGTGTCGTTTTTAGATAGACAGTATCGTGTTACAGAAGGATGATCTCATTTTGTCATAAAGTGATCCATTCTGTGTTTTTCCAAAAATAACTGTAAAACTTACAAAGCCACTAGGGCAGGACTGAGGTGTAATCAAGCACTTAAAAATCATACAAAACAGCCAGACCGTGCTCTGCGTTTTTAATCACTTGTGTAAGATATCATCATATTGTTAATATGTAATTTTTCTCCTTCTCCTCTTCCCCCCNCAGCATGGTTAGTGTGTGGCTCTGAGAAGACAGAGAGGCTAGTGGAAAGAGGGAACCATGGAGTTAGGAAAGTGCCCCTGGCTTACAGGTCTTCAAGCAGCCTCCTGAGAAGGACTGGAGCATCCCTGAGGAATTCAAACCCAAATCCTCAACACCCTGTCACCAAAAGGGATTCTTCGGCACCTCCAAAGCCACCTGCCAATCTCCTGCAAGGGGAAGCACGTTCCCAGGCCAGGGGCACCGGGACCAGAATGAGATTGGTACAGAGACTCACAGCTGCAGCCAAATACCCCAAGTCTGAGATGATTAAGGACGAAGGGATACCCTCTGCCACCCAGTCACGAGTGGTACGTTTCCCTTCAGGGTCAAGTTCTCCCAATGTACTGGCCAGCTTTGCGGGGAAAAATCGGGTGTGGGTCATTTCTGCCCCCCATGCCTCTGAGGGATACTACCGGCTCATGATGAGCCTGCTGAAAAATGATGTTTACTGTGAATTGGCTGAGAGGCACATCCAGCAGATTGTGTTGTTCCATGAAGAAGGGGAAGAAGGAGGAAAAGTTAGAAGGATAACCAATGAAGGAAAAATCCTGGAACAGCCACTAGATCCTGTCCTCATCCCTAAGCTCATGAGCTTTCTGAAACTGGAGAAAGGAAAATTTGGCATGGTACTGTTGAAGAAAACCCTGCAAGTGGAGGAAAGGTATCCTTATCCAGTCAGGCTAGAGGCCATGTACGAAGTCATTGATCAGAACCCCATCAGAAAAATTGAGAAGATGAGGCAGAAGGGCTTCATCCAGACATGCAAAGCAGCTGGAGTGGAGGGGCAAGTGGTTGAGGAAGGCAATAATGGGGGCACCATGCAGCCTACCCCTGGCAGTGAACATGTCCAGCTGTCAGCAAGGAAGGAGGATCCAAGGAAGAGCAATAATCAGCCAACAAGGACCAAAACAGTGAGGAAACCAATGACAACCACAGTGGCCACTCCTCTGCCTACAGTAAGGACCACTACCCTCCCTCCCACCACCACAACCACTCGTGCCACCACCCACGCAGTGACAACAGCCAGCCGGTCTACAACAACTACACCCCTCCCCAGCACACAGAGGACCTGGACCACGAAGTCACACCCTACCACAGAGTACCACAGGCTGCCAGTAGCCCCCGATGCCACCACGCCACGGGTCACAGCCTCTGAGGACTTCTACTCTCCTGTGTGGAAAACAAACCGCAGGGACCGGCAGCGCAGCCACCAAGAGAAACAACTGGCAGTTACACGGAAACCGTACAAGGCTGCCCGCTATGACAGTTTCACAGAAGTCCCAACAGCTCCCTCTGTGCACTACACAAAGGCAAATGTGGGTAGGTTTAAAGATAACAGAACTGACAGAAAGGACTATAACCACAGGGACCTGAATGTCACACCCGGGCAACACAAACAAACAAAGACTAAACCACCGAAAAAGAAGACCCAGGAAAAGATACTCAGTAATGAGTATGAAGATAAATATGACCCAAGCAAGCCTGCTAGTTCCCATTTAGAGGAACAGTTTGCAGCAGGAAATATTCCCCCAAAGAAAGGAAAAGAATCAAAGAAGCATGACCGAATGGATAAACCTGAGAAGAAGAAGAAGAAGGACAGACCTGACAAGCAGCAGAAGAGTGAGAAGCAGTCCAAGAAGGTCAAAGCTGAAAAAAAGAGCAAGCAGGACAAAGACCGCAGTAAGAAGAAGAAGGGAAGCAGGACTGAGAATGAGGATTTTCCCAAGACCAATAAGAAGACTTTCCTACAGCCTCCCAGGAAATCAGCAGCTAACCTCCTGGAATATTTTGAAGGGAAGAGGAGGCTCATTGTAAGTAATTCATTCATCTGAATTTTACTACCTAAATGAAGTCGTATCTTCTTCGTAGTAGGAATATGTGGAACTATAAGTTTATAGTGGGTTTGTATTACTCTTTTTTGGTGCTTTTGTCTAAGGAGGTAAAATTTGCAGACCCAGATGATTGTTGTCAACAGGTTTCACAGCCTCGTATTGGAAATCTTACATGCAGTATAAAAATCAGTTATCCAGAGATTAGGATGAAACCTGTTCCCAGCCACTTCAATGAGCCACCATATAGCCATCAGATTATCTTGCTTCCAGTGGATATGTAGGTGGCAGAATCTGTACCATTAAGATCAATAAAATGAGGTTCCAGTGTGGATTACATCCATTCGTCACCTTGGGGAACTTGCCGAAGTCACCACGTTTCAGCGCTCTGCATGTCCTGCCAGCTGGCACACCTGCTTCATATTGGTGCTGGTGCCCTAAAGCTGGGAGCAAGCCAGGTGGCTTGGCAATAGTAGTGCACGTCTGACTGAGGACATGCACAAAGGCTTGTGATTAGATGCCCTGAGGGATGGGGAATTTGGGATTAAGATCTGATGGGATTTTGGCACTCAGATCGCCTAGACACCTTCAGAGATCCTGTGCAAACTTTATTTTGGTTTGGGTTTTTCTCCTGCTGTTTGTATTACACTGTAACACTCCAGTAAGTTTTCAAGCCTGAGAACTTCAGCATGGTCTGGAGTTACTTGTCCCCAGGTTTTATAGCGCTGTATGTTTTTCCAACTACTTATAAAAACCACTTCACCTGGGACAGGAAACAGTCTTAGTTGTAGAACAAATGTTTTTTCTGGCAGATGACACATATCCTGAAGGGTACACTTTGGAAAACAGTTCTTTAAAAATGTTATTGTGGGAGCTGGTTTCTTGCAATTATCCTACTGCAAGCTGGTCTGTATCACAGTTATTGTCCAACAGTCATTGTCACAAACACCTTTGACTTTCATGCTCCATATTCCAGTACAAATAGCTAAGGTGCCAAGCTAAGATGCCAAGTTGAGATTTCAACCATTGGAATGTAATGAATCATTCTACTGATGATTCATGAGCCTGAAAACAAGGCAACTTTCTTCTCCCCCTCCTCTTTCTTCAAGATGTAGGGACTGTGCAGAGCTAGCACCAGAAGTGGCAAAAACCCATGTATTTTAAAAAATTTGACTGAATTTTGCAAATAATGCCTATTAGTTACTTGTTAACTAATATTTAGCCAAAATGAAAGCTCAGAGAGAGAAACTATGCAGAAGTTGGGATCTTTGAAATTTAGTCTCAATTTTGTGGTTTCCAAGAATATGTGTAGCATCAGGACAAATATTAACAAACTTGAAAATATAAGAGCCAATAGTAAAGCTCATAGATGTCAGGCTACTAATTCATAACACCACCATAGTCCTGGCAACTTAAAGGATTGTCTTCTGTTAGTGGGCCACCTCACATCTGGATCTCTGAGAAAAGAGTTGCACAATCTCAGGTTATCAGGCCAGAACTCACTGAAGACAAATGATTATGCCATGCTGTACCTCACTTTTCCAGAATCTAATAATATCCTCCACCTGCTTACTCTGAAGCTCCCTGGAGAGTAGGTTTGGTTTGGTTATTAGCAAAAGCAGTGGCTGAACTCTATTTTCTCATTGCCACGCATGGCACATGTGGATCAATTAACTCTGTCATTCATTAGTCTTCAAACTCCATCTCTAGAGAATTAGCCCACACTGCTGCAGAAGTGGCTCTACCCAAGTTGTTCCCCATTGCCTTGCTGTACTTTTGTCTTTCAGACTGGTTTCCAAGGACATTGTTTCAGTCCTTTTCCAAACATCTTCTAAGAAGGACATGGGGTTTTAAGTTCTACATCATTAACAATTTCAAATTTCACTATGAATTTCAAACATCTGGAATTTTGAAGTCTATTCTGGGTTAAGTTCAATTAATGACAAATATAGGTCCCAGGTGCAGAAACTGAAAAAAATGTACGGGTTTTGAGTATGGGTTTTGAGTTTCAATAGCCTCACCTTTTTATAGTGGGGCTTTTATTGCAGTCTTACAAATGATGAGAAATTTTGGCCTTGTGAGTTTGGGTTTTTTGTTTATTTCTCTGTGGCGATGAAATGCCAACTGACAGTTTATTTGTAACACTCCATATATACTCATATGCGCACACACACGCATGCATGCGTGCAAATGAGGAATAGGAAGATAACCAGAGCACTGGAGCACCTCTCCTATGGAAACAGAGTGAAAGAGTTGGGGTTGTTCACTCTGGAGAAGAAAAGGCTCCAGGGAGACCTTATGGGAGCCTTCCAGTTCTGCAAGAGCCATTATAAAAAAAAGAGGGAGAGTGATAGCTATGGATGCTCTATCCCTGTAAGTGTCCAAGGTCAGGCTGGATGGGGCTTTGAACAAACTGGTCTAGTGGAAGGTGTTCCTGCCCCTGGCAGAAGGGTTGGAACAAGATGATCTTGAAGGTAGGTCCCTTCTCACCCAAACCATCCTGTGATTCTGTGATGGAAACACTGATAGAGACAGTGCATATACAGCCTGGGTTAAAACAGACCTGGCACAAGGCTTTGATTGGAAATTTGCTTTGTTCTACAAGGCTTGATGAAGCAGATCATACTCAGGCTTGACTCTGCATTCCAGCTGACAGCCTCCAAATCTAGGAGGAGACAGTATGAACCAATGGTCTATTTTTCATCTGTCCTCAAACCCTTCTCATGAAAGTTTTTTTTAATTTGAAGCATTTTTATATGCAATTTAAAGGCAATGTGTTAAATGCTGTAGCCCAGAAACCAAATCCTCTTTGTGTTTGTCACTCCCATTCACCTTCATGTCTCAAAGCTGTAGCCATGGCAGAGGCCTTTGCATGAATGAGAGGCAGATTTTATAAGCCTGGAAATGCTTTTACATCAATGAACTGGATTTATAGAGTGTACAACAAAAATTAGCCTTCAGGCCCCACAAACTTCAGAAGGCAGCCAGAAAATTATTATTCCTGTCACAGATTAAAGCATAAATATGTAATTGAAGGATTTTGGTGATTATTTGTGACCATAAATCATAAAACTTGAGTCCATATTCCAACTCCCTTTGTATTTGGGGGATCAGTGGCAGGTGCTTGATTGCAGTTCACTGCTGCCAGTTAGAAAGATTGCATTGCTAAAGCTGCAGCATTCCTAGGCACCTTCTGCTGGAAACTGCTGCATAGGGTCACTGAATGTGGTTACACACACTCCTTCCCTGGGATATTTTCATCTCAGTCACTTATGAAGGATCTGAATTGTGCGCTCTAAACTTTTTAAAAATTAAATCTTTGCAATCCTTAGAAGGCTTTGAAGTACTGTAGAATGTAGAGCTTTTTATACTATTGCTGTTGTAATTGTTCCTCTTCCTTTTCGCCCACAGCTGTGCCTTTGAGCAAGTTTAAGTCCCGTAACACATCAAAGTGGCTTAGAACAAAGAAAAGCAAAATCAGTCATTTTCCGATGAGGTCACAGTGGCCTTAGCAAGTCTTCAAGGTCTCCTTAGATGGCCATCAGTTACATAAGTACTCATGTAGCCCTAGTTGTACTCATCCCTTGGCAGCCAAAGCAGCCAGGGGAGCCCTGCCTGGACCATGGGATGAGAGCAGAGCAGCTGCCATGTTCCCAGGGCTCCCACTGTGAGTGAGTCATAGCAGCACTGAAGGCTGCGAGGGAGACCTAGTGGCACTGTCAGAGCAAAGCATAAAAGGAGAGTATGTGGCTTTCTGTAAAATATAGTGATGCTCTAGCACCATTGTGGTAGAAGCAGCAGAGGAGCAGGTGCAGCCAGCTGTACATGCTTCCAAAGGTTTTCCTGTAGCTGGCTGAATGTCTTTGAGTCAGGCCTGGGCATGAAGGTACACTCCAAACAGAAATAAATAACAGCTTTATGGGAAAGAGAGCCCAGTTTGCAAACAGTGACTAGTTCTCCTTCAGCAAAATAATCACCTGCTTCATTCCTAAATATACTAAACAAACTCTTTTGTCTCTGCCACCAACCAGCTGATCACAACCCCCAAGGCGGACAACACCATGTACGTACAGCAGCGAGACGAGTATCTGGAGAGCTTCTGCAAGATGGCAACGAGGAAGATCTCGGTCATCACAATTTTTGGCACCATGAACAACAGCAGCATGAAAATTGACCACTTCCAGCTAGGTTCTTTTTCTTTGAATACTTTCTTTCCATCTCATGGGCACAATACAGACAGCAAAGGGAAAAATTGCCCCAGCTCGGGTCAAAATCTAAGATTATACAGGACCTGAAAAGTAGCTCATTTAGACATATTTAGTGCCACCTTCTTCACATTCAGAGTTTCCATGTAGACAGGTGACACTGGGCATCCATCTATCATAGGCAGCTTTGAAACAACTGCTGGCAGTGTTCAGGTCCTGGGAAAGCACCCACCAAAGCCAGTGAGAACCTGTCCTTTTGTAACAATAGTGGTTGGATAAAGAATTCAGGTTGCAGTCCAGGAAAGCACATAAGCTTAGGTATGTCTTGAACCATTGAACTATCTCATTTCTGTCTGCATCTAAAGGTTAACACCAGTGTGAGTGCTTAGCTTGATGAAGCCAAAGAAATGAAAATATTCTACTGTTTTGTACTGCAAATAGAATAAAACCTTCTAATTTTGCTTACAAGTTCACCACATCTTTCCCCTCAAAGTTCGTCTGGTTTTACCAGACCTTGGGAAAAGATGTGTGATGGAACAGAAAGCTCAGGACCTGACCAGCTGCAGAGTGTTTCAGATCTGGCATATAAATGGCCAGAAGATCACAGATTTGTGTCTGGCTTCCAGCTGTGCCTCTACTACTCTCAGAGGGACAGGATCTAGCCTTGTGTCCCTGAATGACAGTGAGTCACAAATCCTGCCAGACTGTCCATTTGTGCACCTCCTTGACAAATCTGGAGCAGTACAGGACTTTCCACATCAAGCCAAGGTTACTCAAGGTCACTTTTTGTGTACCTAGATCCATTTGCCTGTCAGTGGACTGTTTAGGATTATATTTAGCTCTAGTCTGGCTAATATTCAGACCTTTACTCTGACATAGACCATACTCTTTCAGCCTGTTCCAAACTTAACCTACATCCAAACTTTCCCCAAACCACATAAGTGTATAAAACAGCTGAGTTCTCATAGAAGGAATTAAATTGATGAAGAAAAACAGGAGTCTTAGAAGGGTATATAGGTCCAACCTTACATGAAGTTCACCTTATAATTTTGCCCGAAACAGCAAATCCTGAACTTTATAGAAATACACACAATACAAATAAATAATACAAATATATTTCTGTTCTACCTCCCCTTTTCCTCCACCCTTCTTGTTTGCATAACCTCTTCAAGGCTCACTTTCTGTGAGCATCAGAGGCAGCAAAAGCTCCTAAGAAACATTTTTACACAGTATGGTTCTGTAGTGAGAATCTTGAGCACCCAGCATGATGAGGTCTACTCAGAGTGCTGCATCTTGGGACTGAAACACAAAAGACAACAACAGAAAAGTCAACAGAAAACTTTTCACTTGAAATTTAAAACACCCTTAGAAGTGGTGAATGAAATAGTTCAGTGACACTGGTCAAGATTAGCTCACAGTGAAACCAGAGAATATTTCCCACTTTTCCACTGGAATGACACAAAAGCTGAGTGTCACTGCAGAGGTCTTCTCTTCAGTCCAAATTAGCAAATGTGGTCTCTTTTCCCCATGGGAAACAGGGCTTTAATCAACTAAACACCAGCCCCTGTCTACCCATCCAATAATCAAAGCAGGTACCGAATCTGTTAGGCCAGTGTACTGCTAAAACAAGCTGCTGGCCTTCTTTGTAACCTTGTTGGAATTATTTCTAAAGGTAACTTATCATCCCAGCCTGTCTAGCTGCCAAAGATGTATAGAGAAATGTTTCTCCATTCTTTCAGAGAAAAAGCAAAGAGAGTAAGGACTTTGCAGGTAGCAGCATAGTCTCAGCTCTGGTGGATCTTCATGTGGATTCCAGATGTCCTTTATAAGGAGGGGGTCAGGGACAAGTAGTGGCTTGGAAAGAGGCATTTAGATTAACTTCTTTTTTCTCCACAGAAAACATTTCCAATTTTGAAAGGCAGGTCAGCCTTTGTGGCATTGTTTTTCCTTGATACAGAATTTTTCTGCATCACTATGTAATTTAATTTTCTTCTTTTCATTTTAAGTCTTGAAAGAAAATGTCTTAAAAAGGAAACTCTAAAGGACTAACTTCATACTGATATCTAGAGTTTAAAGCAGAAGGGTGCCATAGGTCAGTTGGTCTAAAGTACTCCTGTACCTTAGCTCTTTTCCACCACATTTCACAATAACAACTTTTGCATTTTTCTATCTCCATCTAGGCTAATGAGATAGTCTTTGCTTTTAAACATAAACTTTTGGTCTGTGTTTTAATGGTCATACTTGCCATTAGTAATACATAAATCTCACTCATCAAGCACCTGATGTAGTATTTACATACATTTATGAAGTGGATAACCAAGTAGCACATCCAGCAATCCATCCAGTCAAAAGCTAATAATATTGTTTTTTAAATCTTTATAAAACTTTCAACTGACATACAAATAACAACGAAAAATCATATAAATTAGATATATAGCATGATAAGTATAACCAAATTTTAATATTTGCTGGCTTGTTGGTTTTTTTTTTTGTAAGGAGTGGGTGGGATCTTTAGGTTTCACACCTTTTTTTTTCAAGGTGTGAAACCTAAAGATCAGATTCTAATTCAGACATTTTTCCAAAATTTTAATTCAGAAGTTTCATTCAGTCTATACACAGGATGAACCAACTGCAAAATTTGAATCAGATCAGTATGCTACTTAAAAGCCATGTATATTTAGAAAATTATTTAAAATGCTTTGCTTATAATGACTCAAATCTTTCTTGTTGCTGTGTGCTTAACTTGGATCAATTAATCACACCTTTATTTGCTGACAAATAATTATGGACCAAGGGACTGAAAAGTTGTACCTCTGGATTCCACCTCTTGATGATCTGCTGTGTCTCTGACTTCAGGCAGGTCACTTAAGCCATGGCTGGGATTTCTAAGTGAGGATATGAATATAACATTCACAGTGGTGTCACAGGGCATAGGCAAGCAGCATTTGCAGGGAGCTCTTGGTGCCCAGGTAGCATTTCACTTGTTGTGTGGTTTAGCCTGTCCTTAGCTTTCCAGGCCTACAATTGCATGTGGAGACTTGTTTCAGCACTGTTGCAGTTGTACAGGGCTGTGCGAGATGCTACAGCTGAGGCTGTGCTGATGACACGGAGACTTTCAGGACCTGACTGCATTGCACCCTGGTTCCACAGGACGTGAGGAACCTCAGGGTCTCCACAGGCTTGTCTTCAAACCTCTGTCTTCGGAAGTCTTTTTTTTACTGTTTCAGAATGTTTTCTTAGAGTGGACCACTGAGTAGGTACAAGCCATACTCAAAACTTAGCTTTTGCCTGTCAGGCTGTTAGAATCAGCAAGCAGGAGGAGGGACTGCCAAAGTGGGGTATCTAGAGAGGTATGCTGCCAACATTGCAGCATTCAAGACATATTAAACAGTTTTTGGTTTCTTATAGTCACTACATGTAAATTTTTAAGACTGGTAAGGTTAACTCTACTGTCCTGGCCAAACTCAAGCTGTTCTAGCTACATTTTACTGACCCAAATCATCTATGCTGTTTCACTTGCACATGGTGCATATTGTTAAAATTTCTATTTTCAGTTACAGAAGTGGCTACATTTCTGGAGCTGGTGAAATGATTAGTACATGCATATATATGTATAAGCATGTTGAAAAAATCTGAAAGATCTTTCCAGGAAAAAGCAAGATTTTTCAAAAGAATGCACAAATGATAAATACTGAAGTGCATGAGCCCTAGGATCCACTGATTTTCAAAGACTATTGGGATGGAAACCTAGACAGTTTAAAGTCATATGAATGAAAAGTTCACACTTTTCATGTTCATGGTTTGTAATACACTGAATATGCAGCAGGAAGAGAGCTTCTGAGAAACAAATTCTCCCTTTTCTTTTGAGGCAAAATTAAAGGCAGAGTGCTGTGAGATTCCATGACTATTTTTATTTCTCCTTTGCCTCACATTAAGATAATGAAAAGCCCATGAAAGTGATAGAAGATGAAGATCTTGTGGACCAGCAGCTCATCAGTGAGTTGAGGAAAGAGTATGGGATGACCTACAATGATTTCTTCATGGTGCTGACAGACACAGACATGAAGGTCAAGGTGAGGGTTTCAACTCTTTGAACTCATCTCTCTTGAAAGAAAATACATTGGAAACATGAAAAAAAAATGGAAAAATTTAGGAAATTACACTACACACTTGCATGTGAGGCACCTAAGATACTGATGCAGGACCTGGTCATCGCTGGAGGACAAGCAAAAGAACACTAAGCAAAATTTTCTGAGCTTAGCTAGCCACCTTCATTTTCTGCACTTAGGGGATCTCAGGAATTGTGTGTTTGTGCTGGAATGATGAGGAACAGAACCTCTCCACACCTGACAGAGTTTTAATGTAGCACCTGGTATTCTAAAACACACAGTTTGGCTGCTCAACAGGATGACAGCACATTGCATAAGGACAATCCTCTAGCTGAATGGCCTTACAAAAGAATATAATCACTGCAATGTCCTGGTCTTATCACTTTGGGCAAATAGTGAAAATATGTCACTTCCAAAGGGCAGTCTGACTGCAAAACCAATGATATTTTCCATAGTTTCTGATCTGTTTTACGCCTTGTTGCCTGTGTGTGAATTAGAATACTTGGATCTCTAAATATCCTACAGTGCTGTGATACAGGCAGAAAGGCTGCTAATATGAACATCCTTATACCCATCTTGGTTTTTTTTCTTAACAGCAATACTATGAAGTACCCATAGCAATGAAGTCTGTGTTTGATTTGATTGACACCTTCCAATCACGAATAAAAGACATGGAAAGACAGAAAAAAGAGGGCATTGTCTGCAAAGAAGATAAGAAGCAATCCCTTGAGAGCTTCTTATCCAGGTATCACCTTCTGTCCTTATCTGCTGCTAGTTCTACTAATTATCATTGTACCGGAAAAATACCCATGTCACTGTTTCTGGGATTTTTAAATATAGATTTCTCAGTATTTACAATGTTAAGCCAATACAGAGATGCAGCTAGAGCCGAATGCAGTCCTGCATAGAACGCTGGAAGTTATGAAGCATGTTTCCCGACGAACTAAACCTTCCTTGGATACTGATTTTCGGTACCTCAGTTTCCCCATCATGACATGAAGATAAAACAGATTTGTATTAGAAGAGCAAATAAGGATTAATTCACAGATGTTAGCTCAAAGTTTTGAATGTATGAAGCACAGTGTTTATGTGTTTTGATCATCAACCCTCCCAATCTCATTAATCCCATTCTAATCCCTTCCATGTAGGTCAAATCAGTAATTTATTCTAACTTCCTTCTTATCCTGCTTAACAGTTGGTCTTTGCAAGTATTAGTCATGCATATTATTAAAGGTCTTGCAGAAGTCTTTTGCAAAATGCTGGAGACCTTTTGCAGAAAGACAGTTTTGTTTATGCAATCTCTACATGCTGGGTTATTACTCTACCTT
>WAAG01077993.1:0-12689 GCA_013390105.1 Tichodroma muraria
ACTATGGGAAATTATGATATACACAGCCAGTGGTATTCTGTCTTAGATTTCGCCCTTTTCAAGTCAAGAGAGAAACTTGGGATGACTAAGACTCAATTCAGTGTTTGAATGCAGTTCATAGCTTGGCCTGCTCAAAACTACCCTAAAGAACCATGGCTTTCAAGGTCTCTTATGGTCAGTATTAACAGTTGTTAAAATTCATTTACTCTCCTCAGTTCTATTTGCCTCAGGACTTGATTTCTGCTCCACTTCAGATGTCATACATGCTGAAACCACTTAAGAGATGGACTTGATGATCCTTGTGGATCTCTTCCAACTCAGAATATTCTACAACACCTGTCTGTAACTTCTGATTATTTTCTCTTTATCTTCATACCTTAACTGGAAAAAATCCTTAAGGATGTGAAGTTTGCATGTCAAAATTTACATGCATATGACTAAACTATAGACCCAAGCAACGCACAAAGCTTATGCTGTAAACTGAATGACTTCAATTTTTGCAATTTTTGTTTTTCAGAGTTTAACAATGATAACATGATAGCGCATTATACTTGAATAAACTCTGCTTCAGGGCAAAGAATGAATTTATGGGGTTTTTTCTTCTCTTTTGTCTGATGTCTAGAGAAGGTACATGAAGTTTCTTGAGTCAGCTTCTTTCTTTTTTGTGTTGATTTTCTAGATTTTTACCTTAGCCATGATATTAAGAAAGTCAAGTTGGGTCTTGTTGAGCTTGGCTGACGGACAATGAAAAAATGCAGAAGGCAACGAAATCCTTTGGAATCCACAAATTCAAGACTGTATCTCTTTAGGCAAAGTTGGGCTGTGGAGTCCATGTGCTGATTTTGGGATGGTTAGGGGCAAGCTTCACACAACAATAAAACTGAAATCTTTTGAACTGTCACTCAGGATTTAGGTTCTGGTTTATAACAAAATTACAGCCTTACAAAATTACTTTTTCCCTCCCTCTCAGTCATGAGCAACTGAATATTTTTCATGACTTTTCTTACCTCCAAACTGCTGCTGGCAGAGCCAAATTTGATCTTGAATAAAAAGGGACATCTAAACATCTATATGTCCATATGAATACCTAACAAACACCCACCAGATCTGAAAATGTGTTTTAAATCCTTCTTTAGTGAAGAGGGCTTACATAGTACCTAATTTAGGTTCTAGTTCTTCCAGTTAGACACTTTACTGTATGGAATCACTCACAAGCCACCTCCAGTGGTAAATCTACTCAGCTGATACTGGCAAAGCCTATTCTACTTAAAATAAACCTCCAAGGCATAAATTTTGTCCCAAAGTGAAAATTTCAGTACACTGTATTTTACACTACTTAGAAGCAGATTTCCTAGGTGCATCTGAAAAAAATTGCTCTTTTACCTACTGAAGATATTAGTACCTTCAGCTCCACTCACAACTTGAAAATATTCATGAACAAAGCAGGCCACATTCTCTCTACTTCTTTTACTGTATTTAATACAGGAAAAAAATAAAACATGAGTGATCTTCTTTAATTTAAAATGCAGTATTTAGGGTTGCACCCTGCTGAATGGGGAGGAAAGTGTCCTTTGCCTTGCTCCTAGACTGACTGAAAGACAGTACAACTTACAGTATGTGGGTACTCTCCAAAGCGAGGGCCCCTCTTACACACCAGCATTATTCAGGGCCTGTTTAATTACATGCCACTGGAATAACCAAAGAGTCTAAAGGGACTTTCCATTAGGTAAATCTGGCCAAACATACAGAAAAAGTAGCAAAATATTAACAAGTTTTTAAATCAAAATTTTTATATGTGATTGGACTTTATTCTATTAATAAGTAGCCTGCTCTCCTACCTCTTTTAAACAGACCTGCTCGCTAAAACGAAATGGCTATCTGTCTTGAGTACATATTAGTAAATAGAACATTTCCCTTTTTTTCGTGTCCTTTGGTCTCAAGTGAAATAGTTACTCTGTTCACATT
This sequence comes from Tichodroma muraria, assembly GCA_013390105.1. NCBI lineage: Eukaryota > Metazoa > Chordata > Aves > Passeriformes > Sittidae > Tichodroma > Tichodroma muraria. Next base: position 1,966 of record WAAG01077993.1, read on the forward strand.
ATACCCTTAAAGTACAGAAACTGTTATGCTAAGTGTTATACATACATACATGATAAATAACTGAAATCACTGGGTATTGGTGGCTCACTGTGTTAATTGTATTATCAGTTCCCTCAAGTTGTCTTTCAAATTCTCTTGCAATTGAGACAGATATCATGTTATCAATTACACTAATAGTTTGTTTTCAGAACTTTTGCTCTGAAATACAAAAACTAACTAAAAATCTCCTTAGGTTTAGGGAAATAATACAGACCCCATGTCTACAGAATGATCCCAGGCTTGAACACTGATCATCTTTTATCTACAAAACTGTCTATGAGGGCACCTACTACCACCCAGAAAAGCAATAGTACATTCATGCACAGAATTTTGGCCATAAATGTCAAATTAAATGCCATGCACATACTTTCAAAGATACTATTTTTAATTTGTTTCTAATAATACAAACAGGTTCCACAGCAAACATTTTTGTCAGTTTTTGACAAGAATATTTACCTATTGTCCTCTAAAAGCTTTTATTTTCTAATAGAAAATCACTAAAATGATTCTTTGGAAGTAACCATCACTGCTACTCATCTTACATTTTGCAGAAACAAAGAGAAAGCAGCTTTTTATTCTTTTGTATATCCTCGTAAGAGAAGGAGTAAATGAAAACTGAAAGCTAGTCTGCAACAGGTACACTGCTGAGAAACTCCTATCTTGCGTCTCCATTCAATACACTAACAAACATTAATTTTGCTGAATAAAAAAATGAGGTTTGTATATGCATATAGGAGACTTAAAAATCAGCAAGAGCACTTCCAGTTTCACCCTTTGATATCTGAGTACCAGGGGAGGACAGCCACATAGGTTCAGAAATAACCATCAGTTTATGCTTCAGACTTGTGAATGCTATTTCTTCCAGGGAGATTGCCACACTGCTACAGCAAGCCACCGCATTTAACTGTTGTTCAACTTCCTATTTTTAATGGTGGTATAAAAAAGAAAGCGAGACTAGAGAAAAATAAGACTTCTACTAAGCTGTTACTGTCCCCTCTGGTTTGCTTCCAGGCCCCTCAATTTCAATCCATGTTGTTCTATTTTGAGGATGTTCTCAGATGCATTGAAGTGCACTTCGACAGATCCTTGAAGCACAACATGGATTGAAATGAAGTTGCCTGAAGATATTAGTAATAGAAATCTCTGACACAGAACTGCAAATTGCTTGATACTTATTAGAAAGCTTCATGGTAATACAACACTGCTAATACAGAGCTCTATGAGAAAGATTAATAAAGTTATGTTAAAAGAATTTGCCAATGAAGCAGAAGGTTTGGGGAAGAAGGGACAATCATAAAAGACATTCATTAATACTTAACAGGCAGCAGCCCGTCCCTAAAACTCCCCAAAATAAAGCAAACAACAACTCTTAAGTGCACATTTACACAATCATTTACAGATTTACAGTTACCTGTCCCCTCCTCCTTCACCTCTTTCCACGATATTTAGAGAAAGAAAAGCAGGTACTACCATAAAATATTAAAATACTACTTTTCCTATTTTAGCATCCAAATTCCAGAGAAATTGGTTGCAGAAAAAAAAATTGAAAAGCATTCTATAAATTTTTTTGCTTCTAGACAAAGATTTCATAAGTAAGATTTAGGCCAAAAATACTTGCAATAGCTACGTCATTAATTCTTCCCTATTAAGGAAGTTTATAATGGAAGTACAGACAGACCTTCAGCTATCATGGACCAAACAGTGATATCTCAATGAACCTGGCAACTATTTAAAATACCCTTATGGGATGACATTTTGAAGAAAAAGGAAGTTCTATCACTTATGGTCCCAATCTAACTGATAGCAAATTTCCCTTCCTCTCAGTAGATGTTCTTCCCAGTAGAGATGGCAGGAAAATGAGGAATGCTTACTGTTCTACTCCTAGCTCTTGAGCATGGAATGCCCTGACCTGCATGAGACAACACAGCATAAATACGGATCCATGAGTGCTAATTAATTCACAACTGTCTGGCTTTCACCTCTGGCAGATTTTTGCAGTGGCATAATTAGCTGTAGCAGACCAAGTCCTTCCTCCTGTTTACATGTGTTGTCTAGATCAGCAATAGTAGCAATTCAGTTCTGCAAGGCGGATACTGTCCATTAATGAACGGGATTTAAAAGTAAATACTAAAAGTAGGCTCATTGTGGACAATTTGCAGTAGGAGGTAAAGAGTCAAAATCACGGGATGCACCACATGGTATTGCATGTATGGGAGAACGGCAGACAGTCAGAGGATGCAACTGCTTGCAGGCACCTGCTATTTAGTTGTTCTACAAAACTTTATTAACGCAGCCCAAATGAGATTGCTGTTGATTCCCTGCTCCTAACTTAAGCCAGTTTCAAATATATTAGAAGAAACATGTAACATTTTTTTGCAAGCGGACGAACAGAAATTAATCAGCTCAGCTGCCCACTGGAGGTATGTGACGTGCTGAAGGCTATTTGAAAGGTCCACCTGGGTCAGACAGGCCAGAGGAGGCACTGGACACCATGTCCGCCTGCAGAGCCAGTGGCAGCTTGGAGGGCAGCTCAAATCCAGACATGCGAGCTGTGTGTGAGCAGCCCAGACAGGCGCCTGTATGTATGAGGCAGGCACAACTCTAATTGTGACCAATTTTTAGAATCCAGGTGCTGGTTTCAAGGATTAACATGCTGTCTTATTTCCACAGACTGTTTGAGCAGGCATATTTTTTACATTCAAATTGCTCTACACAAATCTCAGAATGTGTTTAAATGAAGAACAGGAATTCTAACTTGCCATAACTACAAGCTATAGTAAATGGCATGAAGTCTTGAAAGAAATATTCTACATTTAAAAACAGTTTGCTATTTCTTTAGAAATCCTCTGTTCACAGTAATTCCTGACGGTGATGAGTGGGATCTCTTAGCCTGATCCATGATATGCTGTACTATATGCTGAAAATTATTTTAAAAATTAGTACTCTTTTGAGTCTTTCACAACAATAAGCTTTGTTAATGCATTTAGGACTACACTGCTCTTCCTAGCAAGTTAGGACAGTGTGATTCCTCAATCATGGATATGGGAACTATCCAAAACTGGATAGTCCTGTAAAGACTAAAAAAGTGCCATGTTCACAACTTCGGGAAGTTTCAAACAGGGAAGACATTTTGGGAGGACAGAACAAGTGGTATCTGTCAGAGGGTCATGGTCAAGTTGCAAACTGGGAAGAAAATATGACTGCTAGGAGTGGTAAGTAATAGGGAAGGGACTGAAAAAGTAAAGAAAGTCATGAAGTAACTGTAAAAATAAGTCAGAATGTGAAATAATGGTGAAAACAAAGAGGAAAAAAGGTAAGAAAAAATGGACTGGAGGAGTTGGAAGAAAGTAAAGGAGAAAGGCTGGAGAAACTATCAACAGCAGGAAGAACATTCAATCAGGAGGACAGGAATAGGGAAAAAAAAGAGAGAAAGTCTAAAGAAAAGGTTAAATGAGTAAAAACAGAACAGGTGAAAGGAGTGAGTAATGAACAGGCAGAAATGACAGAGGTAAGAGGAGATATGAAGGCAGCCCTGATAGAAAAGCAAGACTACTGTGAAAAAATAAAAAAAAGGGAGAAAGAGTTGAGGGAGGAGTCCTAAGGAAGATTGGAACAAATGTGCCACGTGATCTGGGTTCAATGTCAGAAAAGTGTGACCTCTTCATGTGAGCATACTACTTGGTTGAAAAAAAAAGAAAAGAAAAAGAAAAAAAAAGACAATAAGAGCAATATAAGCAATAGCTATCATAAGAATCTAAATTTACTATGATTTTTTTTTTCCCCACCAGAAGCCTAAGAAATCCTTTCAAGAGAGTTTTTATTGGTAAAAATAAAAATCTTCAGATTCAAACTTGCCTGGTTTTGCCTAATTTGCTAAAAGCTTATGTTCAATTAACAAAATACAAGCCAAGTTTGGGAAAGGAATTAGTTTCTCCAAACAAAAAACTACAGGCATTCAACAGCTCCAAGTAAAATGGTAAGTCCTTTTGTCTTAAAGACTAGAAATGCAACAGAAACAAAATATAATAAAAAATGAAAATCCAGGTACAGGAATTATGTATTTCATACTGAATAATTATTTCTGTACTGCCCGTAAATCCTCTCTGGTAAGCTGTGCATCTAAAACTCATCGAACTGCCAAGGGGTAAACGCAGCTCCATCCATCACACAGCCACTTGACAAATACATTCCATAATAGAAGTTTATTTTTATGGGAGGCTGAATCAAGGACTTTCCCATGCATACAAAAACTTGTCAAAATTATTTATGAGTCTTGCTGAGACACACAATATGTCATATCAAACTCCTATTTTCCTTCCAAGCACAGACTGTCAATATCTCTGCTACTATCAATAATGTGGAACACCGCTGCTATAGGCCCTCAGGATTTTGAGGTCATTTGCCCATCCTAGGCTGCTGCCAGACGCCGTCTCTAGCTGCAATGCAGCTGAGGAGAGGTGTATTTACAGCCTCTATGAGGTGGAGTTAAGGTAAGCACTGGGGACTGCAATCAAAGGCTTTGCCAGCATAAAATAAAATGGAAACATATGTCTGAAATATTACAGTTGATTATATCTAGAGTTATGAAAATAATGAAAAAAATTGCACTGGACTGAATTAGAAAATCCAAAAGCTTACCAGCATTTTCTGGCATAATTAAACAAATAATCACTTCTGATGAATATGTTTGCACCTTTCTGAAACTATGCTAAAGAAAATCCTCACACAACAAGGCTATTAATATCCCTTCTGACCAGGAAGTTAGTTGAAAATCTCATGAACTTTGATAATAAGGAATTGGAACTCCTGAAGCAGTTTATTTAGTACAACCTGTTTTGTTTGCAAAAGAACATAAAAAGTCTTAAAGAAAATACCATCATTTTTGCTAATGGGCCCAAGCACTTCGTGCAAAAACCAAGTAGCTTTCTGAAGGCCATAGCCCTACACCTTGTTTAGCCATATTAATTAATTTCAGCAGTATTAGTTTTCATGCTGGTTGTTTCACAAACATTAAACAATCACAGTGTATCCTGAGATGTGGCTGAACTTGACATTAATATTTTGAACCTGTTTGATACCAGCCCTTTCCTCACCATGCTGGACTACCCCTTTTGCCTCTCCTGCTGCCACCAGCTCTGCAGGAACGTCTCTGCTAATCCACCTGGCTACCCCGAGCCACCTCTGCCTGCAGCTGCTCAGGTACCTCGGTGCAGCACTTCTTTTCCCAGGATCATGATGCAGAAACATCCACAGTGGCTCCCAGAGCCAGCGTGTGTCTCACAGGGCTTTTATGCTTGGGATACAGGCTGCTCACCTGTAACACACTCCTGCCTTGTCACCAGGCATGCCCCACCATGGGAACCACTTGCACACTACTGAGAGAAACACTAACTGGGCCTTCCTTGCACCAGTTGAAAGAGACTTAAATTTTTCTCTAGTTAAAACTCTCCACAGTGCAATAAATGACATTATTACAGCATATCTAAAATCTTAGCTCACCATGCTTGAACAGATAGCTACAACTACTTGGCCAAACACACAGACAAGAAAAGGCCCCGTTTCTAGGCTGTGCAACAGATCCCACCACGTGATGGATTTGCTCCGCAGTTCATCTACTAAAAGGTTATGGGCTTAAAGAAGAAAGGAAGATTCACAAGGCACATGGCAACAGGTTCTACCCTCAAAGGAAAAGTTGCAGGTTCATCTCAGCCCAATAGCTGCTGGATGTGAAAGACTGACATTTGGGAAGTCACTGAGCCTCTGAATGCTGTTAATTTTTAGCTGCCCATCCATGAATGATAGCATGCTCCGGGGATAAACTATCCAAATCTGAAAGAATTTCTTCAGTGAAAGCTCACAGTGGGAGATTTATTTAGCTATCCCCTCAGACTCAACCATCATAGTAGAGGAGATCCCACTGACACGGGAATTAGCTTTGAAGGAGTCATCTTGGGTGTTGGAAAGAGTGTGATGGCAGAAGCACAGAAATCTTTGGAAAATTCACACTGCAAAGACAGAGGTACAGTGCTGCCAGGATTACACTGTTTCCAGTATTGCATGCAGGACAGCAAAACATGCTGAAACAAAGAGTTACTTTTGTAAAGCCCAGTGACTTCAGCAGCAAATATCCCAAATGTGCATCCAATGGCAGCATTGTCCCATCCACCTAATTTGGTTTTAGAGCAGCTGGTTGAGGAAGTACATAAGGCACTAGACATACATCTAAAAAATGACACGTTCACTCTCATCAGTGACATATATATTAAAATCTTATTTTCCAAAAGGTATCGTACCTGCTGTGATTGGTACAGATAGAAAAAAGAGCATCCCAGATGAGTTCCTTTACTGCTTGATGGGCTGACAATTCCCACACACTCAGTTAACCTACTGCAGGGTCAGTTTGTGGATCTTGAGAACCTATGTGTAGCCTGGAAGAGTTTTCAGGCTGAGGTCTACAGGGTGGATTACAGGTCTGCTCCTTACAGGACTGTACAATGCCTGTCCCAGGAAATCAGAGACTACTAAATTCTACCATCTCACAGTCACCAACTAGAAGTGCTAACATAAAACCTTGATAAAATAATAGTAAATAATGAGGAACAAGACAATCTAATTTGATTGTCAAATTAGAGCTAACCTTACAGAAAAGACTACAAAAAAAGGATTTCTCATAATTTTTAATTGTTCCACTAGAATAGGTTTGCATTGTTGTCTTCAATTTTTGTGAGCCCAAAGAGAATTTAGAGAAGGCTGTTTACAGCCAAGTCATGGAAAAAAAAAAAAAAAGCCCTGGTAGCCCATGTGAACATATACAAGTTTATCCAGAAGATGCATTTCCAGTACTTAAAAGTCCTCCACTTTCTTACAGCATAAGGGCAACAAAGCTATTTAACAATTTTTGTTAGTGGTTTAAAACTGTCAGGAATCTGAGGTCTTTTTAGTGGTATACTTTCCACATGACGTAGGTACAACTAATTTTGCCCCCTAACAGAAGCCATCATGACTATTACTCTTTGAACACTGCGCTGCAAATGTACCTTTTAGAAGAAGAACAATATAATCTTATTGATTTTGCTCAGCCCTAAAATGTAATAATTTCAGATTATTTTCAGGCAACAATAAGGCTTTATGACCTAACAGCTGATCACTTTTTTATACTCCACCACTGACGTGTATTACTAAACCCAGGATCCCAGCTCCTGTTAAAAGATATTTATAAACACAATTACTTATTTAAGTTTAATGTTCCTGTGATAAATCATTTGCTCCTAATAAAGTGCTGTACTTACTGTACCACTCTTTTCTTCTGAGACAGGGAAGATGGTGCCAAAACTGACTGAATAGGCAAGGAGGAGTAACCACTGTGTTTTATACTTCAGGAGACAGCAGTAACTGACACGCAGCAAGTGTCCTTTTACTCATAACCATTTTGGAATATTACAAGAAGAAGAAAAGTCAAAGATTAAAAGACGAACAGTCTGAATCATCAATGACTTGCATCCTGAGTAGCCATTTAACACTTGTGCAAAATAAAACAGTAACATTCTGACTAGCAGCAATTTATATTCTCTTTTCACAGGTTTTAATGACTGCACTCGAATAGGGAGGAAGAGGAACTCCAGCAAAAAGGCAAGACATTTTTAATAGCATTGCAGGTATAAACTTTTAGAGTGTGTAATAGTTATAAGCATTAGTTTTCACACCCTATCCTTTATTTTCTTCTTTAGAAGTACATGATTGAAATTAGATGGTTTGGCCTCTTCCCTGCACTGGTCATGTTTTTTTGCTAGTAAAAAGAACCACTCCGTTTCAGTTACCTTTGGAAGAATTTCTAGGAAGGAAAGACACAAGAACACAGTTGCTCTGTGGTAGCTGCTCTTTTCCCTCACCAAAGATGTGTTTCATTCCTGCAATGTCCTTAAGCAAACATTTTCCTCCTCTTTCTGTCAAACTAAGGAACTTTGTTAGCAACACTGTAGGACAGGAGATAACTATAGAGCTCTCTAATTGTTAAGCTCTTGCAAGGGCTGAGCCTGATCATTCACTGAATTGTTGAGTTGATGGGATTCGTGTAGCTGGTTATAAATTGATAATCTAAATTAATTCATTCAAGCAGAAATCGATTTTGTAACTCCTTGAGAGCTTGTAATAATGCTTACCTCCTACCGTTAGCTGCATTCTCCGTTTCATAAAGCTGGTCGGAAACAGCTGGATTCAGGTGACCTGCTAGCTCATTAAATCTGTTACATGTTCCTTCTGGTAAATGATATTAAGCTGAAATGTCCTTGCGTTGATTTTTTTTCCTTTAATTTTATGACAGAAATAACCTAATTTGTAACACAAAATAACAATCTCCTTGGATTACTTTGCCTTGTTAAAATATTTTATGCATTTTTCATTTACACGAAGGTAATGGAAAAACACTTAAACTATCTGTTATTTAAGCCACAAGAGATATGTTACTGAAAGTCTGATAGCTGCAAAAATGATTGCCTCTTCATAGTCTTTGCTTTATATCTGTAATAAAAGGCGGACAATTCAATTCATCGGTTAGTAAAAAAAGTACGATAGTTTTTATTTTATTTGCTCTGCATTGCAAGAACTAAAATCAGATTGCTTTTTGAATTCACTTAAAAATGGGCTCATTACTTTCCTTTTTTAGCTCTCATGCAAGATGTTTGGTGTCTATTTTGAATGTTATACCTTTTATTAGATATAAAGTAAATATTACCTAATTCCGAACGTCAGATTAAAAGCATAAATTTCTTTCATTGACTCCTCTATAATTACTTAAATATTGGTGTCAGGACTGTCAGTAAGAAGTCATAATTGAATCTGAGCACCTCAGTATGGATACAAAGCATAAATACTTATTTCTCAGAACCTGATGACTTGTAACTATCAACTTTTATGACAAGAGTGGAAGAAGTATCAAAATTTACACTGCTGGAATGTGCTGCAAGGCAAAAAATACATGCTTGCCACAAGGTAAAGTCCAAATTCTACCAAGTCCAGTGCAGAAAGAACACCTGTTATGGAATGGGAAAATGTGATTCTGCTCTTCTATACAGTCCATACTTCACACATGTAAAAGGATAAAGGCAACCCTGAACTGAAAAGCTTAAATATGCCCTTGAACATCCCAGTTTGCCATTTCCAGCAGACGTCACTATAGAGCAACGATTCATGCAGGCTGAAAAAATGGCAACACTATCCAAAGGAATTAGGATAAAAAACATTTAAGAAGGCTTAGCTATTAAGATAATAGTAGCTAAAATCAGAATTATTAGCTGATTAAAATTAAAGATCCATATAAAGATAAACCATCCTTTTAATTATCAGAAAGAAAAAGCAGTATTGATTTCAAGCTTCTGGCAATAACAAAGCACAGAAAAGCACAATACATACACAAAATATGCCTGTCTTTCGGGATGTATGAAAATCACAACCATAACGCTAAGAAACACACATGCATAAAACTTCAAGTATCATGTCTTCTAACATAAACTTACATGTGATAGATATTAATGCAATGAGCACACAGCTATAAATACCACTAGCCATAAAGAAGCAACTGCTTTTTCACTCATATATTTTTCTACATTTATTATCACCAAGCAGACTTTACTCATTTCCCAAATCCCAGTATTTACCTGCATAGAATCATCAAAATTCTGTCAAATAACATTTATTCAATAACAGAAAAATCAGCATACAGTAACAGTGAAAGGTGACGGTAGCTTTCAGAAGCAGTGAATGTATTCTGGGCTCTACTATGCAGATGAAATATCTAATATTCTTTCCCTGTTTAAAAGAAACAACAGAAAATAATTCTACCCACACAGTATTTTTGTTTTAACATTTACTGCTTTAAGAATTAAAACTGTGATGTCCATTCTGTGCTGTGGCTTTCAACCCTGACTGGCTGGAGTTCGTCTGAAAGACAAATGCTACTCAAGGTAGTGCAAGGCTAAATGTTGTAGGCAAGTCTCTGGGAAGACTTGTCTCTGAGACATAAATTCTAATGACAAAAGGCACATAAAGGGAATTTTNTCAAAGTAATTGTAGTTCTTGGATAGTTCCTCTTCCAGATATATTGTGCTGTATCAGTCATAGTCACGAAAAAACACATATTATTACCCAAGTAAAGTCAATCATTTATAAGTTCAACAGATCACAGCAGTTGAACCTCTCTTATTTTCAAAAGGATAAGCAATTGTTTTTGGCAATNCTTGGGTAATTTGTCTGGCCTACACAGAAGCGTCAGGGTAAAGTTTTTCCCAATTTTCTCTATTGCTTGTGAGCTGATATTTGCCTAACATAGGGTGAAGCACTGTCCATGCTTGATACAGATCGCAGAGTGTAAAGCAGCACAGAACACTGCCTTCCAAGAATACTGGGGCAGGAAGAGGGGACAAAGAAACCTCTTGCCTGCTGTCCCTCCTCATGAGCGTTGGCTCAATGGCCATTGGCTCTGGGGTCTTCGTTCTGTGAAAAGGAGCACCTGTAGGTACAGCAACTACTTGGAAACATTTTTACCACTTTTCTTGAAGCAACAATGCAGAAACTGAGCAAGAAAAGCTGTTCATCAGACTGCTCCTACAGATATTTCCACTGGCCAACTTGGGACGTGCTGGAGAAGTGTTCCAGTGACCGAGAGAGGAGACTAAATGTTCTGGGGGCTG
>WAAG01078002.1:0-11638 GCA_013390105.1 Tichodroma muraria
AATATGCATTTTCTACTTTTTAATTATATGTATTTGAGGCAGACAGTATAATTGGTTACATAGTTATCAGCGTATTTGCATATGGGGCACCTTAGGAAAAGTACAGGGCACTTCCATCCCTTCTGTGCTGGTTTTAAGAGAGGGGTTCAAAATTTCTAAAACTGTAGCAGAGGAATCAAGGAAAAGCCTAAAGGATTCCCTTTCAAGATATTGTAGTGGAAATGTCCCCTAAATTTTTGATGTCTACATGATTCTTTCCCTCCAGCTTTACTGCAAGCCAGCCCTGGCAACCTCTCCCACAAAGCTGGCAGTCACATCGAGAGGCACAGTCACAGAATGTTACCTCTCCTGGGAGCAGCTTTCAGCAGAACCAAAGCCACCCTGGCATTATGCAGACAAATCCCAACTCTGCTTTCTTTTAAAGGGGTAACTGAGATTGTCTTAGGAAGGCAGGAATCATATCCCTTTGTTTCCTTTAAAACTGAAGCTACGTCTCCAGCGTTATATTCTGCTTCAAAAATTGGAGACTGAACTGATAAAAGATGTCGTGGCCAGAGAGAGCTGGCAGAAAAGTTGAAGTCAAAGAGGGATTATGTGGGAGTTCGGACAGGCTGTAGAAACACCAAGAGAAAAACTGAAGGAAGAGATCATGAACACTGCTGCTGCTCACACTGCATTCTATTAATTTGTTTTCCCTTCTCAGAATTTCTCACTTGGTTTCTGAAGCACAGAAAAGCACACCTACTTCCTGAAATGCCATCTTGATTTCAGTACAGTGAATTTAATTGGAAGTAGTGCACAATGATTTGAACAAGCACTGCCCCAAAGCCAGTGCTAATGCCACTGGGGCTTGGTATATGCAGAGAATTCATAGTAAGAAGCTCAGCAAAAGATCAAGACTAAAATCATTACTTAGGCTGACTTGAAGAATTTGGAAACTGTTTTTGCACTGACCTAATTTGCATAAAACCTGCCCCGTGAAATCACGCATAGGCAGGAAGTAAAATTATTTGTATGACTAGACAATTTTCAAATTACTGAGTCACTTGAATAAAAAATATCATCTTTGTGAGAGAATTTTATAATCCAGTGAAATCACCAGAAAAGACAGACCAAAAGACCGAATATCACCCTCTTCTTTCATGTTAGAATTTTTAATACATAAACTTCACAGTAGATGAAAACCTAAATCTAAAACAGCTGTTTTAAGTATTTCTGTAACTAGAAATGCCCCTAAATAATAAATAAAAAAAAATACTGTAACTATTATTCTGTAATATACTATTGTATTTTGCTCATGCAAAGAAGGTGCTGTCATTGTGGGAGAGGGGCTGTCAAGGATTCACAGGAGGCAAGAAGGTAGGAATAAAGAAGAATAATACATTCGTCTATAGTTTAAAATCATGTTTGATTTTTTATTTTTCTTTTGATAATTCAATTGTGCCAAACATGAATTCTCACTTTTTGTCAAGAGAGAAAATTAGAAGTGTAACTTCAAGCAGACAACAATGAAAACATTCATCATTCCACACTGACTAGAAAACAGCAAGAATAAATCAGACAAATCAAGCACTGTGGTAACTGTTATACGGTCTTATGCTTCTTTATACCTATTATTAATTGAATGACAATTCCTATTTATGGTAGGATATCTGGGTTATTTGGCTTCAAAAGGAAAGATGCTTGAGGTCAGGGACTTTGGTATGTTTCTGCTGAGATGGGTCTACTGGTTTAAGGAACAACTTATTGCTGGATGCAGAAAGCTAGTTGCTCTTTCTTTCTGTCACTCTGTCTTTTCTACCTTTCTGAGTTATTAGAAACTGGTAAATGAATCTTCACCTCCACCCAGGGTTTTAGCTGCAATCCCAAAACCCACTGACATCCTGATGGCAGCAGAAGTGCCACAGCAGGGGACCTTAGCTCAAAGATTAGAAATTGCTAACAAGAGTTCTGGTGAACAAATATCCCTGTGGTGACATTTATGAGTAGAATCTATTCAACATGAAAAATATCCAACTAAGTTAATAGTATGGCTGACTGAATGTGAATACTGGTTTTAAGCCTATGTATCTTTGTTTTCATTAGGCTTAAATCTTGAAGGATTTGCCATTCTGTAACACACTGTTTGAAGTTATCACAATTTTAGGTATTACGTGAAATGTTTCTTTTTATGTCCCCCTTCTTCTCCAGGCTAATTAAAATAGCGTTTGAGAATTTGCAAAATTCGAATATCCTTGGGCTGTTGAAACCAGCATGGCGCTATTGCTGGGAACCTGCATGTTTTTGAATGGGGTTCATATGTTCTTTAGGGTTTGGTAACTATTTGTGGCTACTCCAACCCCTGTGACAAGCACAGAAGCTGTTCATGCCCCAATACTGGTCGTAGTTGCTCTAAGCACGCTATATATGCTATTGGTAAGAATCTTATACATTCATAGAACATTAAATTTGGCTTTCAACATAATATACAGTTAACATAATCTCCTTCGCTCAATTGCTTGATCATCATATTCCAGAAAATCTTCTATACAGGGAAGAATAAAGCACTAAGTATATTTGTAGTAAACCTTCTATTAATCCATTTCTTTTCTTTCATAGTCTTGAAAAATAGCCTTGGCTCTGCAAACACTTTTGTTTCTTTTAACAGTTTGTTTCCTCTGGATTTAGACTGCGTGTTGACTCTGCTGTTCACTCTGGATAACAGCTGCTCTTGCTGAATTGGTTGTTTCGGTGTCATCCTCTGCACAAGGATGTGTTTGCTCTCTGTTTTCCTCTGGAGTCAAGGTCTTACTTAAGAGTACTCCAAAAAAGTTTCTATTTTGTGGCTATATCCTCCTATCCAGAATTTTATTGCAAGTGAGATTGCTCTGTCTCTACTACTTATACATAGGAAAAGAAAATAAAGAAAACAAAATTGCCTCAGTAAGTTTCTCTTCTGTGCTAGCTCTCTGCAAGATACTGTGGCAACTAATGTCAACAAAAAAGATCATCAGCAGCAAGGCTCTATGACCACATACGCATTTGTATCACTAAAATAAATTCATCAAAATTAATTTACACTCTGTGTGAATGAATGGAATACTGAAATTGAGAAGCACTCAAAGATGAGTAGATATCTGTACACAGATTATTACACAGTTTAACACAGGTGCAGCAGTAGATTAAGATTTGGCTGACAATTAAATCATTTTTTCTCTCTTTCCCAGTAAACAAGCGGTAATTTAACCTGTCAAAAATTGAAACCAAAACCTGAGGTGTGTGCTACTGATTTATGGGAAATATATTTAGGTAGTAATAAATATTGCCCTTGGGAGTAAAAAGTCATAAGAAGTGGATCAACCTGCAATGTTTGTTCAGAAACTTTGTTCAGAAATATGAAGCCTTTTCAGAAAGAAATGTCGCAAACCTAGAAGTAGAATTACTTATTAGTAATTTGACAGTAAAAAACCATGAAAAATCACAAATTATACATTCTTAACTCTAATATAATCTCCATTTCAATATATAGCTAAAAAGAGGGGAACATTAATCAGATCAGTTCAGATCAGCAGAGAAAAATCCCCAAATATATAAAAAGAAATGTCTTATTAAAAGATTAATTAATAAATGAAAGGAAATGTAACAAACCCAGAATTTCTTCTGGGAATTACAGTAACATAGGATTCAAAATTGCTTCAAGAGATTATCTTAGTCTATTAAATGACAAAAAATTATCTAACCTATCTCTGTGGGGTTTCTTTCCAAGCCACAGTCTTGCTTTTGTATTTCAAAATTTCTTGTTAGAAAATATTTTTCCTGATGTCCTATGTATGTCTTTGCTGTAAATGAAAATTACTCCTTGTTAACTTCCCCATCTTCCCAGAAAATGTTGATTGTGAGTCCATGACTTTCCTTTAGTAGAATGCAAATTCTCCTCACAATCTTTTTTCAACTATTTTTTTTTTTAACTGGAAAAAACACTATTTTTCCAGTTTTTATTCATGACCGTACATTTTTAAGGGTACGCTCAATGATGGATTTGCTCAGTAGTGAAAGATTATGCTAATCTTTGTATCCTCTGAAATGATTTAAAATCTATTGCATAGCAACTAATATTTCTTTTTGTAGTTACTAATACTGTGATATACATTGGAAAAGATTGTTTAATTTAACGTGATTTTACAAGCTCAAAAATCTTCTTTAGGCTGAAATAATAATCTATTTTCTTTAATCTAGGAAGCATAGGGGTTAAGTTTAAAATACAGTAGAGATGAAGACTTTAAAAAGTAATTATGCAACAACAGAATCCCAATTCTGTAAATTTCCTGACTTTTGAAATGCTTTAAGCTTCTATACATTTGAAAAACAGAGTTGTAATAGTCTTTTCTGCAGGCGAGCCTAACAAAGTTAACTTGTTCTGGGATTTCCTTTTTCTCCAAGGTATACCAGGTATTTTGAAGTCACTGTTATAGCACTGAACAGGTGGGTGTGTTATTTCAGCCTTCAGCCCTTGCTTTTTATACCATGTGTAGAATAGCAGTAACAAAAAATAAGGAGCACACGTCTGGAGAGAGAATGAGGTTCATCAAACCACAGGATACACAAACTGATGAAGTTGTAGGCATCTTCATTAATTGAGTATTGGTGCTGTGGCAAATGTCAAGTTTTACATGACAAATTCATGTCACTGGGCATTTTTACTCCCTCCCAAAATATTTGAAAAATTATAGTTGTGTTGGGAAATCCACTGATTATTTTTCCCTTCACCTTGCTTCATCTCTGATCTCTCTTTCCTAAAACATTTTTGAAGTGTGTGATTCCCTCTTGCTTTTTTTATGAGTGCAGATTCAGCTGTATATAGCAAATACAATATTTTTAGGCAGTACTATTAATTTTTTTTTTTTCATTGCTGACTTGTGAGTTTATGCTTGGGAATTTTGTCAGTTATGACTTTCACTCTGTGCAGCCTTTTAAGCGCCTCACGTGCTTCCTTCTCAAAGCAAAAGAAAGTCCCCCTCTTCTGTAGATGAGATGCAAAGGGCATTTAGAAGAATCAGCAGCTGCCAAATGGTGTGCTGCAGGTTAGCAGGTTACATCTCCAATCCAGCTTCATTTGCTAGTGCATCACCTGTTCCCCTTATACACTGAATAACAACTAGAATGTCATATCATGCAGCCCTTAGTGGTAGCTGTTGTATTCATACAATAGTTTATTATTAAGATACTTGGATGTGTAAAAATATGGTTCCTTTTCTGTATTTTGCTTGCTGTGGCCATCACTGAGATGATTGATTTTGACCCACTCAGGTTTCTCCTCCTGATTTGTGTTTTGCATAGGAAACACTTTTTGTTTGTTCCTTTTGGTCAGAAGGAGTGGGTGCAGTGTAAGCTGGCTGCTGTTGATTTGGCAGTGACTCCTAGGCTCCTCTGTGCCTTCATCACAGCTGCAAATTTCTCTGGTGTAGCCCCCTAAGGACTGTGTACTACCCCCAGAAGAGCTGCAATTTTGCTCAGCTGCTGCCCCTTTCCAACACTCAGTGCTTTCCCTGCCTGATGATGTTCACGTTAGGCACGTGTCCCCAGCATCCTGGGGCTGCTGTGTGCTCACAGCTGGCCTTGCCTGACCCCTGGCCTACTGTGCCAGAGTTTTTGCCAAACACCATCTGTATCACCTCAAAGGAAAGCTGTTGAATTGTGCACCTGCACCTATTTTGAATATCTGAAGCCATTTTGCTACTTCAGCAGATATTATGGTATAAACTGAATACTTTTTTTTTTTTTTTAAATAGAAATTTGTCCAGAAATTGATCACTTTGTGCCTTTTCTGAGAAGCGAGTCACAGTGACCTCTGTACTGTACCACTGTGCACACTTGAGGCCCATTTAGGTGATGTAGTTTGAGTTTCACATTTAACTGCACTAAGCTTTGGTTGGTGTAAGGGTCTCACCACCGCCCTGCTCTCACCTACCCACTGCTACAATTCTGTGCAACCTCAGCCCTGCCCGGGGCTCTGGCAGTGTCTCTGCCGTGCCCTCTCCACTCCACAGGTCTCTGGAAGGATGTCAGTCTTCACACTTGCCTGTGGATTGGGGCTGAATTATGTTTCTTACCAAACACCATCTCTGTACATTCAGTAGTTTCTGGGAAGTTTGCTTATCTACATTCTTGTTTTCAGGTAGGAACTTGTTTTCTTTTAATTCTATAGAGATTCATTGATTAATCACTTGTTAATTATCATTGATTAATCTATGATAATTAAGCAGGTAATAGCATGTTTTTAAATATTAATCATTTGCATACATGAATATTTACTCTTTTATTAATATCCAGAGTAAATTAATTATCTGTGGTCTGACCTGTTAACTCATATAACTTGTACAATGTTTGCTTTTGACACAATACATCGTTAATATTTAGGCTGTAAACTTTTTTCACAACAAATGCACCTTCCTCCTATTTGCTGTCTTGAAGAGAACTTTTGCTATAGAAAATTTCTCAAGATAAATTTTCCACTTCTTTGCTGTATTTTCATACTGAAAATTCATAACAATCAATATTATGTTGTTCCTTTCTCTCTGCACTCCCTGTGTTTCCTTTTCAGACCTCTTACCTGCAGTAGCGTATGGCTATGTTTTGGGTTTTTTTTTTAATCTTTTGACCTTCAGATTATAATACTGAGCCTCAGTGTTTGAAAATCCCTTCTTATATTTAAAATGATAGACTGTATACTGTCGTGCACTTTCTTGGAACTGCTGAAGCTCTTGGCACACAGCTAAGTCTAGTGAGGATACACTGACATTTCTGCTTTAGGGAAAAACATTTATTCTTCCAACACTTTGTTAAACTCTCTAGCTATCATGCTATACATAGAACAGTTTCATTTCTTCTCATAGCTTTTTTGTTTCTTGCTGCTTCTTGAAGCTTGTTCCTCCACTGATGGAACTTCTGCTGCACCTTGTTTCTTGCTTTGTAACTTTCTCTCTTGCCCTTTCCATTAATATCAGAACCAGTTCCAAGATCCCAGCTTTCATCCTTTCCTTACTGGGAGAGAAGTCAGTGCACAAGATTTGCAACAGATCCCTCAATAATTTGTTTTTCTCCGCTGGTTTTGTGCGATCTATGTACAGTGCTGTTCCCTTCCTGCTCCTGCTGCCATCATCTGCCTCGTTAGCTTGGTTAGGACAATGGATGTTATTATTGGTCTCATAGTGCTTGCATGATATGGAACCATTATCTTTTCTCTGGATGAGAGGGACCTGAATGACTCAAACATATGGGTCTTGGAGGAAGAGGTTTGTAAGTCACAGTACCTCATTCTTCTGTCTTTAACTTCTTAGCCCCTTCCCTCCCCGCAGTGTAAACCATCACACAAAATTTCTGTGCTGCTTTTCCTCTCACATTCTGTGATAGGGAATATTTTAAAATAGTTCAAACAGTTTCTTCCAAGATTTTTTTTTGTTAAAAATCAAACTCTAAATCTTAATCCACGTAAGTTACTGTTATCCAAAGACAACAGCTCCAAACAGTGTATGAGTTCTGCTGTGGCTGGCTTCTTGTGTGGCTTTTTTGTTTTAATTGATAAATCCCTTTAGAGTGAACTTCCTCAGATGGAGGATATGTTTTAATTCTGAAAATTATAGAAATATAAAAAATATTTCCTCTAAGCATGCATTATATATAGAATATATGGGGGGAGCAAAGTGCTCCTCCTGGGACTTAAAAATAGGAATATGTCATTTTATTAATAATACTGTAATTGCCATCATATATACGTTTTTATCTTATGCCCATTTAAGTCTGCTTTTGTAAGATCCTATAGCAAAATAATGTAAGTGACAAAATCCATTTAAGAATATATTATCAGAAGGTCTTTTACGACTCCTGGACTTTCTCAAGCCCAGTGCTAAACAAAANAATCAAAACCCAAAGCCCCCAAATGTTTTGGAAGGCACTTGAAAAAAGGTAACATGTGTAGGAGATTGTATAGAGTATCAGAGATTTGCTCTGAGATATTTCACCATATTTGGATTGGAAAGAGCACACAGTCAATTTTATTTAGTTTGAAGGTGCAAATAACTTATTTGATGCAACATCTTAGGAAGACAGTGGTGGGTGTAAGAGGGGTTCTGGAATGAGGAGACACACTTCACCTGCAAGCGTGTCAGTGCAATACTGTGGAGTGATGGCCAATGATTTGGGATACTGGGGCAGGACAAGCAGCTGGGAGAACACCCCTGGTCACTGCAACAGCTCAGGAAGAGTGGAGAAGCCCAGATGTGGGCATGGGGGTGGGGGAGAACGCAGCGATGACAGCAAACTTTGGGGAAAAAAGGTGAAGAATTAGTGCTGGAAGAGTTTAGCTCTGTTTCTTTGGGGAATATTCTAGAGAAAAGAACCATGGTGTAACATTATCTAAAGTCCACATTTCTTGCCTTGTAGAATGGGAGTAGTCGATCTTTCTTTAGATTTAGAGATTTTATTTTTCTTTTCCATATTTCTGTCATTCCCTTGATTAGATTGGTTATTTACATAATACAAAGGTTATTATGATCCATTCTGTTAGAACTAATTTACAGATCAAATGACAACTCATAATGCCTACTATTTATATTACTAGTTTGAACGGACTATTCCTGTACTTGGAGGAGGTTGTCTTTAAAGACCTGCCAACTTTTTAGCTCCTCTGCCCTTCAGAGTTGTCTTTCAATGGTTTCCACCTCCATTTTTCTGAATAAGTTGGTAGCAGCTACAACTGCACGGTTTCCTTGTTCTGCCCTTTCCTTTGTACATACTTTCTCACCTGTTTGTTGTTTATCAATATTTTTGTGTGCCTTTTTGGTGTTCTGAGTGAAAATGCATGAGTTTTCTTACCACAAAATGATTTGCTGAGCGGGAAGCACCATTAGTGAACTCAAGAACTTTCACCAGCAAGGCATAGCTGTTTGAGGTACCTACATTCTGCCAGCTTACTTTTAAACCTCCTGAATTTGCTAACATGTAGTTCCATGGTGTTATATATTTACCTAATTTTCCTCTCAACACTTCCATTCTGCAGTGGAAGAAAGACCCTACTTTTCCCGAGGAACAGCAGGCACTCCTCCATCCCACTTGTCCATATATACTTTCTGACACCAGAAATCTGAGGCTTAGGAACATACTTTGGTAATAATAGAGCACTGTAACAGAACTAAAGAGTAAACACAATTTTCAGTCCAATACCATTGCCTTTCCCTGAAATCATCTTTGCCAATGTAACTAATGACTTGGCAAAATAAGGGAATTCCATGAGCCTGCACTTCATTATTATGTATCGAACAGATGCAAAAAGTTCACGGTGACTTAGTTTGCTGTGGTTTATTTCTAAGTAGGTAGGGTTTTGTTTTTTGTTCTTTTTTTAAAACACACTGTGTAGATGAACCTGAGAAACAACAGATTGTTCCTGGCCCTGATGAATACCCACAGGAGTGAAGAAGGCAAAAAGGGATCTGTTCCCACCTGTGTGTGTGACGCCACTTCAGGCTGTTCTTTGTTCTTGTTTCCCTTTGATGTTATGGTTGGTTTGATATATAGGGAAGAGCTGACTGAAATACCAGGGCGGGATGGTATAAGCACACCATCTAAAAAGAACTGGGAACTCCTATGGAAATCAGCAAGGCTTGGAGTGTTTTCCCATAAGCAAATACCATTTCATACCCTCTCCGGTGCAGGCCAATGTCACAATCTGTCTTTCTACTTCTAATTCTGAAGAAGTTGTTTTCTGTCCCTCCTGGGGTTGATATGTGCCTTGCATATTTGTATTCTGTGCTCTGCTGGACTCAGATTTAGGCTCTGTGGGTTATCTTATGCCACCACAGGCCATTGTACATTCTGTAAAACACAATGAAACTGATAAAAGGGAAAAAGGGCACCCAGGTGAATTGCCAGAAGCAGCCCTCAGGTTTCCTGAACCTCCTGAAAATAAGACTGGGAGAAGAATATACTTTCATCCCTCGATGCTAGTATATCATAATGTTCTATGCCTGAAACTCTTAAGGTTCCATATTTTCAATATTACTACCTTTTGTCTCAAGCTAGCTCTTAATTAGGTGAGTATTGTAGGAATTCTATTAAATAAGAAACACCATTCTTGCCAAAATCCACGATTACATTCCTCCTTACCTCACTGTTTGAACACAAATGGTTTTCTTGTAGTGTTAGGGACTCTTCAGTAGGTGAACATCTATATGCTTAGATGAACTTGAAAAGGTATATAAATGTTTATGCCAGCTATGTTCCTAAATAGATTTTTCAAGGCAGGAAAACTAGATAGAATTGTATTCTGGACAGAAATCACAATGGAGAAAAGTTTGTTTTAAACTCAGCTCTTTAATTAAATTGTCCAAACAAACAAACTGCAACTCAAAACCCAGACATTACAATTACTACAGCAGGGAGAAAGTGCTCTGTTGCCTAGAGATTATTTCAAATGTTGATTGCTCAGGAGGATTGCTCTGTGATACATTTAATACTGTCAAATATAAAATTTGGTTAAAATTTTGCTTATCTCATTGAAAGATTATTCATCTGTTTTCCTTTTGCTCAGAAATAATACTTTACTGGGATGACTTCGATTCCATTTTTTGCAAGTTGTTATGTAGGTGGGAAATACTTGCTCAGGTAAGCAATGCTTTTTGATTTAAATGGAAATAGCTTGCTTGGGTAAATGACTGCATGGTTAGACCAATTGTTTCTCCATTTCCTTAGTCTTTTATTCTGTCTGTAAATCATCAAACAAGCATCTGCTCAGTCTGAGATGATTATAGAAAGAAAAAAGTTTCATTCTTCAAGCTTGCTGACACAGATTTTATCTGATAGGCCATTCTCTGGTTCAGTGGGATTTCCAAATTTATGAAAATTCAGTACCAAGTATTGAGGGTTGAAGTCTTTACTGAAAGGAAAAGAAAAACTTGTAACTCTCTGATAATGGATTAAACAATGTGAGAAGGACTTTCTTTCAGTCCTTCTTCTAATCTGTGCACCTTGAATTTAAAATATGTTCAGTTTTCCTTCCTGTCCTCTTAGCCTTTCTGGATTGTCTTAGGTGATCAGACCTTGCTAGGGCTACATAAGTAGTAATGGCAGCAGAAAATGCTTTGAAGATAGCCCTTAAGCCCTCCAGAACATGCTGATGTGAGCAGCAATAAGGTGGCCTGGTTAAACAGGTAAAATTATTGGGGAAAAGATCTCCTGAAAAACAGTGCCAGAGGGAGGCCTCTCAGCTTGGAAGCTGGGGCCTGGAAGTAGCTCTGTGAATCAGAAACTGCCTTGAAAAGTACATCTGGAAACAGTGGGAATGACAGCTGTGGAAATCTAGATGCCAGAGGCACCCTGAGATACCACCAAGAGGTGCATGAACAAGGAACTGCAACACCAATTTTTCGTCCGAGCAAGTGATAAATAGTCTGGAAATATACAATTGCTCTGAAATGGTGGAAAATATAATCATCTGTTGGCTCTTACAGGTGAAAAATCAAAATTAGCAGCATTTATTGACTGCTCAAAGTGGTGCATCCTACCCTCTCTTGTGTTATAAAAAAAGGCATTTTATCCCAAATGGAGCCTCTTTCTTGGAGACATCCCATGCTGCACATAACTTTTCCTAAACAGTCTGAATGATCCA
>WAAG01078022.1:4816-15282 GCA_013390105.1 Tichodroma muraria
CTTTTTTTTTTTTTTTAATACCTGAATATGATCAAAATTATTTCTAGCACTTTATGTTCATAGCCTGAAAAATCACAGTGGAGCTGTCTTGGACCCTAGGAACTATTAGAAGGTTTACCCATTCATGCAAGCATCCAACTACACAGACTATCTTATTCACTGTACAATTTCCCCTCTAGTCAAAAATTCTGAGGAACACCATATTATTGAAACAATGACCTACAGCAGAAGACAAAGTACAGCTCGGGGCTGAAGCTGTGGCAAAAGCATATTTGTGAGCCACAAGGTCAGTGGATTATTATTTCACATTTGGGAGGAAACACAGCTAAGATGTATCAAGGAATCAAGGAACCATCAAAATAGTAATAAGCACTAAAGATACTATGCATCAAACCTTTTTTTTTTTTAAAAGCAAATTTACAAACAACACTCATCCCCTCACACCTCATGTTTTCTCTGTGTTCTCAACACACAGGCCTAGATACTGGTTGACTTCGCCAGGAGCTCTCACTCCTCTTCCCCAACACCCCCACAAATTAACCTGTGTTTATGACTTTATCTCAGGGGCCTAGAATCCCTTAGTCCTAAATGTTAAGAAGGTGACTAAAACCACCCAGTCTGCTTTGCAAAAAACTCAGAAATGTGGCCATGGGTATGCTGTACGAGAATCCTGGATAGGAGTTGGAGGCGAGGTGAGCCCATCCTTTTCTCATAATGTGTAGCTGTATCAAGAGTCAAACTACACTAAATCACCATATTTTTTCTTGGCAAAATGCTTTGCATGTCAGCCATTAGAAAAAAAAAAAAAAAAACACTACAGTGAAAGAGAGTATTAGCTGATCTTCCTCTGTGATTAAAAAATTATTTTTTAAATCTAAGCTCAACTTTGTCTTCTCCTTTCAAAATGACTTTTTAATGTTGATAATATTTCCACCATTTCAGGCATTTTTTTAAAGTAATTTTCTTTTCTTAAAGGAAAAATTATCAAATTACTAAATATCCTACCATACCATGGTGAACCTCCCTAAAAATTCTTAGCAATTAGTTGACAATTTTTAAAGTGCTGGAGCAGACTGTCACCCAGAGAGGACACTGTCTCAGATTTGCAAACTTTCTTTTTTCTGTTTTTTGTTCATAACAGTAAAGATTTTATTTTAGGGGTTTTGATAAAATCTCCACAATCTTCAAAAGTTTTTTGAAGGCTAAAGTGTAAGTTATGAAGCACTGATCTGTCTTCCCTTGTGCTTCTGCTCAGGTAGGCAAGTAGATGAGAAAACAGTGATTCTAACCCAGGGCATACTTCATCCTGAGAAAAAATGGAATCTGAAAAATGGAATTCTTCCTTATATGGAATTATGAATCCATGGCCAGCTCTCACAGTTTCATCCTCTTTGCAAGCACCATTCTCACAATAGTGTCAAGTAATGAGGCACAGCTACTCTTAGGCAGAACATCACAAGTTTTGCTGACTGATATTTCCATCAATTCTAGCTTTGATACAGATGCCTCATTGAATAAAATTTTCATTTTGTCTACAACTATGGCAACCTGGGCAGCTGCCAGGAGGCAGCTTTGGTTGACAACTCCTAAGAGTGATTCTCAGGCAAAACAATTAGTGGTAACTGCTCTTTTCCAGGCAGGCAGACTTCTTGGCAGATTGCACAGCTAAGTCAGAGAATTCAGACAAGGAGCAATCCAGCCTGCTTTGCCCAAAGGAAGGAATGCAGGTTTTTATAGCTTGGAAGGAGGAATTCCTTTGGTTTCTCACTGTAGCTCCAAATAGCAAAGCTGCCTGTGGCAAGGGTCTGCCCTGGAGGGCGTTCCGTGGTGGCAGGATAGGCACCAGCGGGGCTATCCAGGGTGCCTCAACATCAGCCCTGAAGCTTTCCTGGGGGTGAATTAGCCCTGCAGTGACAGACTTGCTCCTTCCAGGAGCTTGTGCTCCACCCAAGCACAGCAGCTCACTCAGCTGGGTGATGTATCCTGCACTGTGCCGCAGGAAGCACCACACATCATCCCCTGCCAGAAAGGTCAGGCCCATGCTTCAGGGGGCTGATTTTGGGCAAGAGCCCATCACTGGTCCCGCCTGTGTGAGTGCTGCTACAAGCTCTAAACCACCTTAGAGTCCCACAAAGCCTTTCCAACATCCTCCCTGTCTCCCCTCAGCCCTTTCTGGCTCTCACTCCTCCAATGCTGCCAGGTAGCGCCAGCCACAGCTAGAGAAACTGCTTTACTCATTACCAGCACAGTAGCAGTCGCAGGTGAAACCCTTCCAAAGAATTTGCTTAAATCATGCCTGGAGAGTGGCTGAAATTGCCTGGGAATTGCTGAGCTTAGACCCAGCCTTTGCTTACATCCCTGTGCTTGATTTGCAGATTGCTTTTTGGTCTGACTTTCCCCTCCTGTAATGTCCCCTCCACACACATCAGCAATTCCCAGCTTTTTCCATGAACGAGCACTGAGAGGCAGTGCCCATTTGTAAGCACCTCCCTGCTGTACATGCAGTTCAGTGGCCTTGCTGAAGATACCCACGTATTACATTTTTTCTAATATGTTTGTTGCCTTTTTAAATATTTCAAACTTACAGTCTTTTTGTTGGTATCTTTTATTAGATACCTCTCTAGAAACAGTTTACAAGTGCAGCCCAAACTTACAGGCCAGTTTAAACGAGCTGTAAGGCAAAACAATTAAGAGGATTCTGTCCCCAGAGAGTTTGCATTGTAATTCATATACAAACAGTGTTGGCTTATTTCGAGGTAGGAGTCAGAAATCCAGTGCTGTTTAATAGGACCTGCAGGCACAGAGAAACTTTTTGTCCATTCAAATTATGAAAAGAGGATTTTTATTTCCCTTCCTATATCTTTTAATTTAAACATTTGCATAATTTTGCTTCCATAACACCTAATAACAGCTAATAATATTATTTGCTCTCCATTTGTTTTTGCTTCCTGCTGTTGAATGAACAACCCTTGTTTACAGATTAGCAGCAGTTGTAAAGTGCCCTGACTTTCTCTCCCATTTCAAAGTTATGAGTGTGAAGCACATTATATTGGTTGCTCTGGCATTTTTGGAGTAGCTCAGGCATTCACAGTGCAAACCACTGTTATTCATACTGTTATAATTCCTCTGCAGTTAAGTCATTACTAGCAATCAGAGCAGGCTTGTAGTACAATTCCTTATTTGGGAATGTCATGTGAGATGCCCAGAGCAATATGAAAAAAATAAAGGCCAACTTGTCTGGCTGTGGAGGGATTTATAGCAGGCCCACTGGCAGAGATCTGCTGGGAAGTATTAAGAGCTCCTGCTTAGCTGATCATATAAACACCCAAGCCAGCAGGTGCACTACATTTGTACACTATCTTTTTCCTTCAGGTGCAGTATTAAAAATCCTGTCATCGCAGCATGTTTATAGAAACGTGAATTATAGTGGCCTTTTCCTGCAGATGGTTAGGCTGAAGTTTTTCTCTAGGTAAACGTGAAATTCATTTAAAATCACTTAAATGTTTTTGTTTTGCTCTTTTGCAAATGACACTACTGCTAAGAAAAATTCTAGTTCAGGCAACATGTTTCTTTCAGTAAGAAAGAAGCCTCTCTTGGAGCAGAAATATCTGATTAGTAGCTACTAAAGACAACATCTGAGGGTGTTTATTTCCAAACAGCTGCTCTCAAATCAGACTCCCTCCTCCCCAAAATATGGACATCTCACCCAAATGTGAAAATTGGACAAGTCACTTTAAATTTGACTTAAACCTATAACTGATATTGTTTGCAAATATCCATATTATTTTAATATGCAGAACATTTGATCAGATTAAAATATGATCTACTTCATAGTAATCATACCCTAGGGAAAGCCAAGACTGAAGTTGATGAATGAAATTATTTGTGGTTAAGGATACAGTAATAATTAAATTACTAGGAACAACTTAAAACTTGCTGTTTTACATGAGAAAAACCCACCCACCCCATGTTAATGTGACCATCTGCTTAGATAGTCAAAGAATTATAGTCAGGAAATGGATAAATTAATGTTTTATGTGTAATTTTAGCTTAGCTCTCCATCTCAAGTGCTCAAATACAGAGACTTTAATTGCACAATCACATTCTTTTCTGCTCTCCACAGCAGCCCTATGTAATACATAACTATTTTCTACTGTAATGCTTGATGAGCCACTACTGTAGAAGGAACTGAGTGTGTTTGAGAGCATGTGTATTTAATGGAACCATAATCAAAAAATTCTCTCTTCCTGTAGTCTCCTTTTATGGAATTCAGAACAACAAAGCAGGGCTTAGGAGAGGGAGGAAGGATGTTCCCAAAGGTACGGTGTCATCCTCACCCTCCAAGACTTGAATTCAATCTCAAACCCGGTCTGTTCAGCCGCTGCCCTGCTGTAACCTGAGTTGAGGCTCTTCAGGAGAAGTTTTGCAACATGGTTTCCTCCTTTTTGCTTTTGAGCAAGTGGGAGTGTTGCTAAGAAATGCCCCACTTCAGAAAATCATTACCCGTTACTAAACGAAGATTCTCTTTTTGTAACAGAAATAGCCCCACTTCTTGCATATTTTTTGCTTCACGTTGCCATCACCTCTCTTGCCCTCACCCTAGCTATTGTCTGAAGTCCACTGACAGAAAATCAGTCAGCAAGAGAGAGGAACACATTTCTATCAGTTTAGAGAGCAGAATAACCTGAACTCATCAAGGTGTGAGATGAATCCCAGTACCAGCCCAAGGGAAGTGGAGAGATGATTTTCACAAAGCAGCAAGCTACCAGGTGGCCAAATCTGGAACCCTATTTTGACTCTCTAAGACTCATATCACCCCCTGTGAGCATTCATTACTTCGTGGGGACTTTCTGAGGGTAAACATGCCATGGATTACAGTGCGCTTGTTACAAATACAAGAGCCCTACATAGACACTGGACAAATTGGTTTGCTGCACTGGTATGTCTTCTTCTACAGAGGGAGAGTTTGTATCTGAGTGTCTTAAACTCATCTTCATGGTAAGTTTATTGTGACACTGCTGGAGTTCTACCTCCATATTGTTTTCCATGATGTTTCAGAAGATTTAGCAGTTATAAGAAGCAGGAGGCTCACACATGTAGCACTGCACAGGGTTTAATTTTCAGAGATAAGCACCTCTTTCCAAAGAATTTGGTACTAGGAAAGTCTTCTGTGTCAAATCATTTGTGTTTCTCTAGAGATCTCCTCATCTAGCATCTTTTCCCTCCTCCCCCAGAAAAAGTCGTCCTGGCATTTAGCATTTGTGTTGCAGCAAAGTAGACACCCTCTTGTTCTCTAACCTCATATGTTGTGCTGATTCTGCCATCTGTGATCTGCTCACCAGCTGCTCCTTGTGCAGGAGGGCCCCAAGGAGGAGGCACAGGGTTCTGCAGCGTGGCCGTGGCTCCACCACAGCCTGGCCTTCTTCATATCCAGAAATGTCCCCACTCCAGTGCATCTGGGAGTGCCCCCAGTGTGCTCTAGTGCATGGGGTATCAGTTGCAGAGGGGAAAAACAGCTGAGGTCTCAGCAAAGACTGCAGGAAAGCAGACAGAAATAACCCAGCACACTCCAGTGTGAGTCCCAGAGCCAGTGCCAGGTCAAGGAGTGAATTTGGTGCCAGTGGAAGCTGTGTACATGGAGATTGCTAACTGCCAGCAGGGCCCTGTTGTCTGCAAGGGCTCAAGGTCTCTAACCTAAGGGATTTGAAACGCATGGAGGAATTGAGTGGGAGTACAGGGCAGGTGAGTGTTTACGAGCTGGAGAAGCCTCTCTGTACAAGGTGATCTTCCTCACCCAAGGCATCTGCTGGTGTGAGGACAATGCTGTGTGTCCCCAGCCTCTTCCTCCCTCACAGACCTTGTATGACAAGTCAGGCCAATGGGGTTTAGTGACCTGGTAGGCATGTTGGACCTTTAACCAGCTAGACCACATCAGCTAGAAATCGTCAGACCTGATCTTTCCCTGGCAGAAAAGGACCTGGGGGTGCTGGTCAACAGTGCCTGACTATGAGCCAGAGTGTGCCCAGGTGGCCAAGAAGGCCATGGCATCCTGGCCTGGATCATGAATGGAGTGGCCAGCAGGACTAGGGCAGTGATTGTCCCTCTGTGCTCATCACTGCTGAGGCCAGACTTCAAGTCCTGCTTTCAGTTTTGGGCCCCTCACTTCAAGAAAGGCATTGAGGGGCTGGAGCGAGTCCAGAGAAGGGAACAGAGGTGGGGAAGGGTCTGGAGCACCAGTATGATCAGGAGTGGCTGAGGGTGTTCAGCCTGGAGTAAAGAAGGCTCAGGCCTGGAAGTGCTCAAAAACAGTGTGGATGTGGCACCTGTGGACATGGCTTAGTGGACTTGGCTGTGTAAGGTTTGCAATTAGACTCAATGATCTTAAAGGTTTCTCCAACTTAAACGACTCTCTGATTCTATATTACAGGCAAGAGAGTAGAAGATGAAGAATCTGTAGAGGAGAAGCAGGATTTTAAGGGATATAATGGCAGAATCTGCACAGAAAGGGTGTATTTTGCAAGGTTAGAGATAACTGAACCCATGTTGGCCTAGAAGATAAAGGAAGAATTGAGCACGGCTTTCCTCACAACAGAGGGAATGCAGGATAAGACAGGAAAGGTTCCCTTCAGGGTAAAAAAGATGAAAAATTTTTATCATCTCTAAGACAAGTTATCACTGAGTCCAGCCAACAGGAAAGATTCCTAGTACTTCTTGTCAGGAAGCAAGGACTAAGACTGGATGAATCAAGGACAGTACCTTTTCTACTAGTCAGTCTAGTAGAAGCCTAATTCTAGTAGAAGTTCTAGACTAGAACTTCATTCCTTTGGTGGACTATTTTGTTCATTGTGCTAGTTCAGGTGAGTCTTTCTCTAATTTTCCAATAACTTTCAATCATCATCACCTCACCCTGTGCCTGAAGCATGTACTAAACAAGTCCTAAGTGGTAGATTACAGAAATTTCTCTATTTGAAAGGGATTTTTTCCTTTAATTCAACATATCAAATTTATGTCATAAAGTGACAAGTGCTAACATTCTGTCCACATGCAACATTTAAGCATTTAAAAAAAATTTTTTAGGCTTCGGAAAAAGCTCCGATTTTACTCAGGTAAAGCAAAGTAATGATGTTGAAATAAAATCAAAAGAAAAAAGCCCACAAAAACTAAAGGATAAGGACATGAACGCTATTTTTAGTCTGAAAAACTTTGTTTTTTCTCCATAGATAAAATGTGAAAAGTGAAATCTGTGAATTGGGATGTCACTTTGCTTTACCCCAGAGTGGCTTTACTGGCACTCTGGAGAGCTTTACAAATGCACAGCCTCTCTGCTCCGCTTGCTGTGCTATCATTACCAATTAGCAGTTGTGAGGAGTCCAGCAACCTTCCAGGCACGGAGCAAATGGGCGATGGGGGAGCAGCTGTACCCTGGAAACTTCTCACAGTTCACTGGGAATTCAGCCTCCACAACTCTTGCAAGTTATGTTCCCTCTGACTGGAGCTAAACTGCAGTCCCCAGGCTTTCATTAGTTATTTCCCAGTTTAATGGTGAAAATGCGAGGCTGGCGGTGGTGCCGGAGTGCGGACGGAGCCTCTGTAAACTTCCCTTTGGAGCTCAGCTGAGCTTCCTCTCCCAACCCAATGGAGCCTCAGCGTTGCACAACTTGGGGTCTCTTGAGGAGAAATCACAGATCATGCCAAACTGCAGACAGTATACTTAATGGCAAGGTGGGGAAATACTAATTAGGTGTCAGACTGAGACCACCAGCCTTATTTAACTGCGAGGTCAAGCTGACTGAAACCTTGTCTCCAAATTAGATATAGACAAACTGTTTTGTGAGCAACTTTTCTGATAAAGTCTCCTTTTTCTTCTGTTTACACACAGGAAGCAGACTAAAACTCTCAGAAATGTGTTCTTAGTTGTTCCTTGAAGCAATTTTTTTTGTGAACAGAGAGGCATGAGTAAGGGTGAGACTGTCTGGTTTTCTTTGTCCTGTCAGCCCCCCCAAAACGTGATCAGATCCAAAAGTTAATTCGTGCCTTCTCTGCCTTTCTAGACTCAAAAAAAAAAAAACTAAAAAAGGCATTTGGAGAGTATTTGTATCCATCCAGACAGCACAAAGCATTTTGATCTTAACTCCTTGGCAGGCATAGATTGCACTACTAACAAGCTGGGCTTAGAGGCACACTCTATACCAACACTTATGACCCAGGAACAAGCCTGTCACTCCATTCCTGGTGGTGTCTTGGGCGTAGGCCTGAAGGGTCCTGTGCTGTGCTCCTCCACTCTGACCACAGCCTTTGCCAAAAAAACCCAAAAAATATCTGTTCTGAGGGAGTTTGCTTCCATCAGTGACAGAACCTCTTCTGCAGCTACCCTGGGGATGAGTTTCTTGCTAAACACAACATGACTACCTCATGTAATGTAGCCATAAAGATCTCAACAGAGACAACATCCAATTAGAAGCCCTGGTTGCCCAAACAAAGAAACATACTTCTTGGGATAATGGAAGTGACAAGGGGGTTGCACAGGGCCATAAAGCTGGAAAGTCAAACAAGAAGAATATTGTTTTCGTCTTCCCTCTCTTTTTTAAAGACTTTCTCTCAAGAAGACAGGAAACCAGTTTAATTCCAATGATATAATACTGCCTAAACTGGCTGAGGTTCAGCTCCTCGTAGTGACAGCACTGTAAAGCTATGCCATTTTTGAGCTAAGCTTGTTAGACTTAAGCTTTTACTTCAAAGTTTTTGACTGTTTAAAAGGGAGACAAACGATGTAAATGATATTTTACAAGTTCACTAATGATCTAATTCTAAACTACAATAAATGAAAAAATCAGAGAAGCAACATTTGTGTTAACCTCTGAGAACCAGGTAAAAGAAGACTTCTCTTTCATAATGTATAAAACCTTCACACAAACAAAAGGAAAAGAAAATTCACTTGTTAGTAAATTTTGACACCACAGGGGCCTTAAAAAGACCCTTTCCTTCCAGAAGAATGAACACATCCTTAAGCTATCTTTCTGTCATAAGTCCAAATGCTACTCAATTCAAAATTTAAAAGTTACCAAATAGTCTGACTTAGAGTATGTTTATCTGGCACTTGAGAAATGGGACAAATCTCATAACAGACACAAGTAATAGCTTTCCTCATGAAATTGCCACAGGAGGAAAACTTAAGGCTATTTTGCAGATCATTTGAACAAATGAATTTTCATTCAGACACAATTATTGCTTTCTCCCAACACATTACAGGGAATAAACAGAGGCTGTTTGCTTTGCTGTGTGGAGGTATAAGGGCTCTCAGTTTTGATCTGTTTCCCTTGACTTAACTTCTTTTCAATTTCAACCAGTCACTGTAAATGACATCTCTGAAGGAGAACCAATTTTACAAGAACCAAATGGTAAGGAGACGGGATTTTTCTTTTTCGTATAGTTATAAGTTTCCCATATATTTGTCAGTACACATTGGAAAACTGTTACATGAAAATGAGTAAAAGCTAGTTGGATGGCTCTCTCCTTAGATTTACAGACAAATAAACTGTCCAAACTTAGATATAAAGTCCATGCCCACAGAGAAGGGTAAATTATGCTATGAGGCATCATTTCCAAAATACAGACATTACTGGTTTAATTTTACTCTATTTTCTACTCTGCTCACTCACCTTTCCTTCACAAGAATGATTCTGTCCCTCCAAAGAGGAAGAAAAATTCCTCAACTGACACCAAAACAAAGGTGTGGTATCTGCTTGTCATTTTAGAGTTGTAATTAAAAATATATATATATTTTTAAGTTCATGGGTTTAGAGTTGCAGACAGGTTGTGAAATGCGCTTTGCTCTCTGCTAAGATAATTCATGTCAGATTCAACACTGAAAAGAACACGTTAAGAAAAGAGAGATCTCTGATTTATTCTTGTGTTTGCAGCCTATAGAGGAGCAAGATTATTCCCCAGACTATCTCTTGCTTACTAGAACAACTGTATTCACCAACACAAAACCAGAGGAACTAGTTGCAATTTCTACCTCAGATAAAAAACAAACCAGAGAAAAATCATGTAAATTTCTGCCTTTTTATTTCTTTCACCTTTTGGTTGAAAAATGGAAAACACGTATTGAACCTCTAGTTTTATCAACAGTATTTTTCTATGGTGAAAAAGCAGAAACTTTCTGTGAATGCTCATTGAATGAAAAATGGGGAAAAAAATGTCACCAGTCACCTGAAAATTTATTGCCAGCTATTTAGCAGCTTCTGCCATGGCACATGCATCCTCTTTGATTTAGAAATGCCCTCCTGACAGAATGGTAACTCAGCATCTCTTTAGGTGACACAAATCCTCCCAGCTACTGTACACCATATTTTACATTGCTTAGGTTCACCAGATTTCCATGCACCACTTCCCCGAGTCAATGCAGAAGGATTCTTGGGGCTGGTCTTAGGACAGTGGCATTTGGGGGAATCTCAGTTATGCAG
>WAAG01078047.1:3159-20176 GCA_013390105.1 Tichodroma muraria
GAAAAGCCATCCCCGCCCGATCTGCGTGATCTTTCCTGGCTCCAAGACAGCCCTGAGGAAAATTCTCTCACCGACCATGCTCAGGAGAAGAAAACTTGAATTCCATCAGCCAGATATCAGCAACGAAGCTCACAGTTTGGCTCTGCGGTCTTTTTTTTCCTTTTTCCCGGTCAGCCTGACTTGCTTCCCCCTCCCCCCCAGGCCCGACGGCCACGTGGGGAGAGGGGGAGCAGAGAATGTTCGGCAGGAGCTCTTACCCGAGTCTCCGCCGGAAACCAAGAGAGAGATGATTCCCGGGTTTGCATTTAAAAAAGGTGTATCGTAAAAGGCGTACCCACGCTTTTCATTGGTTTTATCAAATGTCAGTAATACACATTGGCCAATCACGGCCAAACTACTACACTGTTTTATTGGTTGAGTACAATTTTGGGAGATGTGTAAATATTTCCTCTTTTCCTCCTTGAAATGTTTCCTCTGGAAGGAGGCACAATCTGTCTGTAGTTTCCTTTAATTTCTTCTGTTTTTTAAACTTAAAGGAGCTTGAATTTGAGTCTGAGGAAAAGAAGAGCTTGGAGGACAGGACTGAGAATCTTCCCTCTGCTCCCTCTCATTTCATTCCAAGTGCTACTTCTGTGAAACATCCAAACTGCAGATGGAGAAACCAACGTGTCACAGAGATGGGACCAGATCCAGGGGAGCAGGGATTCAAAGTCCCATTGCAGAGCTGGAGAAAGAAGGAGGAATGCATATGGGATAAGAATGATGAAAAAAAAGACATTGCTGAAGAAGCCCAGGATAAAGTCTTCCGTGAGAAGGAAGATCCAGACAGAAGTCAGGTGTTTGCTTTGTGCCCTCTCCCAAAAGATGCTGCTTGGTACAAAATAATGTTTTACCCTCATTGTGAGGCCTCGATGAATCCTAACCCTGAAGGGAGGCTGGAGAACTCTGATATAGTTAGAAATCTTCTGGAGAAACACCAAGGGGATATCCCTTTCCACAGCCCTTGTTTCTATGCAGCCAGGGCCAAATGTGTGAAGTCCATCCCAGGCTACAGAGAGCTGGCATTCCCAGATTTCTGGGGTCACCAGCCACCTCCTTACAGCAAGCCCGTGTTGGAGCGCAAGCATGGGGTCCAAAGGTGAGTGTGCTTTAATGTAGTGACCACGTTGAGAGCTCTTGGGCTCAAAACTGGTTTTTGTAGGTTCTGACTCTGACAGCTCTGAATGTCTTAGGAAGTTACTGAACAATGTTTTTGCTGCCTAATTATTTGTCTCAGTTCATTGGTAAATCCATCAAATTACCATCAATTTGTGATGGGAATCTAAGCTGAGTTATGAATCCGTGACCTTGTTAGAACACAAATGAGAGCAAGTTCATTTTAGAGATGGGGAAGCATCTGTGTCCTTGTGAGGTATGTTTTTACCTTCAATCTTATTCTTTATTCAGCCACCTTTAGTGCTTGCAGCATTGGTCCTGTCTGTTTTTTTCAGGGAAAATCCTATCTGTCCTCTCAGGAAGGACCTCTCATTATTTAGGTGCTCAGATGAGTGGAAAGTTGTGTTTTGAAGTTGTGCTGGGAGACAAAGCTCTTATAACCATAGCTTTTTGTTCCAAGTAGGGCTGTACGCAATGACTTTACATTTCTTTTTAGAGGTATAGGAGATTACTAGCAGGCAGCAAAGATGGTGCATTCTATGCTAAACTTTAGAATTGATCAAACTAATGGCATTTGTTAAGACCACTGATTTCTGCCTGCTAGGGAGGATGATTCTTTCTGAAATAAGTATGTAAGCTAGAAATCTTATTTAGAGGCAAAATAGCTACCATCTTCTTGCACTGTTGCTCTAAAAGCTCTGCTTTTATGCCTACAACATGTGTAACTGTACAACTAAAATGGGACTAATTATATCATGCTTTAAGGCATAGCATGATTGCTTCAAAGGTCAGGAAGAAAATCTGGTATTTCACATTTGATCATCTTCAGGGAACAGAGAAGCTCTGTTTAATAATGAGTAGAAATCAGCTTGACTTATAGTCAATATTTACTATGAGTCAAACCTATCAGTAGGTTTGTAAGTTATGGCAGATATTTCCTCACAGGGTAAGACTGGCCACTTGGGGAATGACGTTGACTGGGAAGAACTGGGGATATAAAGGCAATTTGTTGTAACGGGGACTGAGCAGAAGTGTTCTCATGATGGGAAGAAAATGTTCACCTGGAATTAACACATGGAAGTCCTTTCCAGTCCTTAAAAAGAATTTCTTATGACTCTTTCTAGGAGAATACTCTATATCAATATTTCTCACACTGTCACAAACCAATTTGCTGGTTTTCTGCTTTCTTTTTCCCAGGGACAAAGTCCTTGATGATGTTCGCCGCCTAATCCAGCCAGGGGATGTGATAGGAAGAACTGTGTTTGATTTAGATGATCCCAGGTGGGTCACTTAAATTGGAAGCTGCAACCAAGGGAGTTGCCAGTGCTGTCACTGAGCTCAGTTTACTTGATCAGCTCTGATACAGGCAAAGAAGTAATACAGGAGGTAAAGGCCTAATAGAGAAAATATCCAGGAGCAGCAGATTCCTTGTAGCTTACTCCATGAAAAGGATTTATTATGGAAGTCACTGAAGCAGGAGGGCATCAAAACTTTTAGACAGAACAAGAAAATACACCAAAAAGGACTCAAGGTTGTCCCTGGATCTGTCTGCATGCATGCATGATTTGGAACAGAGATGTGGAGACCGTTGCTGGGAGCTGTACTTTTGGATTTGTACAAATCCAACTTTTCCATCCCCTGAGGCAGCACTTCCCATCGAGTGTCTGCACAGCCAGTGTCACAGGCTGTAGGCGAACTCTGTCTCATAAGTGTGACATTCCCACAGCGCTTCTGAAAAAACCCTCAAACATCTGGCCTTGTGAACACTTTAAGAGCTCAGTTGTGGTCTGTGAGAAAATGTAGCACCAGGCAGTTGAGATGGTCCCAAATTTAAAGAAATTGCATTCAGAGGAAGCATAAGTGACTTGGAGAACATTCTTTGGAGTAAAAAAAGAGGTGAGAGTTTGAGGTAGGAGAAAGTTATGAAGTTGCTTAGGATTAATTTAAGGGTTTCTAAGCAGTTGGAGAAAGAAACTCTATAGATGAGGGAAGAGTAAATGTAGAGTAATTGTATGAAGCTGCCTTCTCCAATGAATGAAATAGGAATAGTCCAGTGGGAAAGTAACTAGACTAAAGAAACTAGACATGGACATCAACAAAAGAGAGCATCGGGAAAAGGAAAGATGTGATTTAGAATTACTAAGCAAGAGTAAAGAGAAAAGCTGCATTGGATAGGAAGATTATGGATTTGTTCACCTCCTTCTCCTTCCAAGGGTCTTGCTTATTAAAAAAATCATTAAAGCAAATTTTAGCATAGAAAAAGTGCTGGAGAAAGCTTAGCCTTGAAGCAACCTGCTACAGATGTCCTTGCTTTGCTTTCCAGCAGTGGCTCAAGCCCAGCTGCTCCAGGCTGTCTGGCATTTTTCTCCAAGTTTGAGTCGGGAAACCTTCGGAAAGCGATCCAAGTGCGCGAGTAAGTACTCCTGCAGAGAAGTGTCCCAGCTTGCCTGCTGCTGTGACCACAGTGTGGGATGGTGGCCTTCTCCTGGGTTTGGAAAGGGTCAGCCAAGGAAGCAGGTTAGATGATGTGGAGCTTATTATGCCTTCTAACACCTGGATGTCATGGAAGGAACATGATGAAGAAAACAGAGCTCAAAATGTTTTGACTGTTATAGTGTGAGTATTTAATGGTGTTTGATGGTGATGCTCACAAAATATCAATTTGACTGCATAGCCTGCTGTCAGCATGTTCAGTGGAAGATAGGAGGTGTTCATGGACACTGCTTTTATTTTCCTTTACAGGTTTGAGTATGACCTAATTATGAATGCAGATGTGAACAGCAACCAGCATCTCCAGTGGTTCTACTTCGAGGTCCGCGACATGAAGTCTGCAGTTCCCTATCGTTTCAACATCATCAACTGTGAGAAGTTCAACAGCCAGTTTAATTATGGTATGAGCCTTTGGGGAATTGGGCAAGCCTTCTCTTCACAAGATTATATTTTTAATGCCATAAAGATTTCAAACTCTCCATGTCTATAACTATAAGGGAGACCGTGAATTCAATCTTATCAGCCCTGAAGTCCACTGAAAAAGTCACTTTAGATTTGTCAAGGAACCTTTGTCTGTCCTCAGGAGGACTGAGGAGGGAACTGAATATTGAGACCTGGGAGAGGATTTGCAGGGGGAAATAAATGTCACTGTTATGTTTATAGACCAGAACTGAAGAAGAATGATACTAGGGTTGAGAGAGCAGGGGGGGAAAAAAGACAATCTGTTGGAACTGAATGAGCAGCATAGGATTAAAAAGTATTTCTAAGATTTAAATAAATGTGATAATCCTCAAACAAATGTTCATGATTCTTTGGTTTTATCTAGTAAGACATCTTCAGAACTACTGAAATTTCTATTGATATTAATGATGATAAAAAATTCTGTTCCCTGTGGTCTTTGAGCTTCTGTCATGGTTCAGGAGGAAGGCAGAATTCTTTAGAAACGGGCAGGGCAAATCCCATCTTTCAATACCCATTTTAAAAGAGAAGTTATTTCTTCTGCAAAGAGACTGTGGAGTGAATTCTTAGCTGGCATAGGCTGTTTTTTTTTTTTNCCAGCTCAAGACCTGTCTCAGGATGTTTAATAAGTCCATAATATTAGACTTTGTGTTCCTCTGAAGCCGTGTGGCTACTGCCTCCAGCATCGCCAGGATGACTCCCTGAGGATCAATGTACCTATAACAAACAGCATTAACCTATAACAAACAGCACGAGCTGGAATCACTTGTATGTGTGAAACTGGCTGGATGAGTGACACGATGAATTTAAAAGGCCTTTACCCTTTAACTCAAGGGCTGAAGTTCAGATATTCATACAGACCCCAAATGAATTTCTTTGGTCATCTTATACTGCTTACCTGAATTATCAGACAATTCAGTGTGGTGTGTGTGGTAGAAACTTGAAAATGAAGGATGTGTATGTCCTATTTTAAACCACAATACAGTTGTTACTAGCACCTTCACTCTTGTAGCCAGAGATTCAGGTTATTATTAATGGAAGGTTGTTTGTTATTTGCTAGTTTGGCTGTTGTCAGCATTTATAATCTCATTTTGTGTACCTGAAACTGTGCATGACTCACATGTTCAAGCATGCAATGAAAAATATATTTGGAAGAGAAATGTGGAAATACCATCTGGACTAAGGAGGGAGGCTAAGCCATGGCTGGCTTTTGGGTGGCTTGTTCATAGGGCTGGCTATTAAGCAATTCCTCTGTGGGTTCCTTCTGCTGCTCCAAGTGGGCAGTGAAGCCTCAGCTTTTCTGGCTTGGCTGAGCAAGGCTCACTACCCCTTCCAGCACATGCATAGCATTTACACAGAGCAGTGGTAAGAGGTGTTTGTTTGTCACATTCCCTCTGCACATTCCTGGGCTAATGCCCACACTCAGAGACAAAAAGCCTCCAGTTGTGATGTAGTGCCAAAGTACCCTGGGAGGCAATTCTTTACAGCTCCTGGTTACTTGTCTGGTTTTGTTTTTCCCATTTACTCTTGGTTAGATGGCACTGTGTGACTTTCAAATCAGCAGAAAGGATATTAAGTGAAATAGTTGTGGCTAGGAGAGCAAGACAGGAGGTGCAGCCTCTTACCTCTTTCACTAACTTATTCTACCATGGGAAATAATGGGATTTCATCAGAACCCTCATTTCAGTTTGTTTTCTAAAACTGAACATTTTCACAGGGGAAGTAAAAAGTAGAAACTTTTTTTTTTAAATTCAAATGAGGTAGCAGACTAGTAGCAACCATTGCTCTGAGACAGTTTCGTGTGTGAGTTCTTTGGGCCCGGAGAGAAGGGCAGGAGCTGGCACTCAGAACACCAAGACCCCTTCAGGCACTGAGACTCACATCCCTTCTCTGATCAGCTGGGCATCCGGACAGGCTTGCGTCTCAAAATTCATGGTGGCCACGTCCTGGTACCAAACACAGAATTGCCTCTTG
Source organism: Tichodroma muraria (assembly GCA_013390105.1). NCBI lineage: Eukaryota > Metazoa > Chordata > Aves > Passeriformes > Sittidae > Tichodroma > Tichodroma muraria. The sequence continues at coordinate 9,238 of WAAG01078047.1, forward strand.
TGCATAACTCACAGCTCTACTTCAGAAAGCAGCATTAAAGAGGCCACTCCTGGCTGTTGTGAGTTAGTGCTGCCCCACAGCACAGCCAAAGGTGAGCTGGAAACTCATTGCTGCTGATACTTCCTGGCTCCAAAAGTGCTGGAGAGTTTAACAGAGAAACCCGAAGGAAGAAGGGAACCGAATAGCTGTAGTGCGAATGTGTCATCAGTATTAATGATTTTCAAGCATCACCTCCCCCCAGCACAAGATACTTGGGAGGGCATTTTTCTCTTTCCTTAATGTGCTCTCACAGAACTGGTGCCAGAATCGTTGCTGGGCTCAGCTGTGGCTGTGCTGGGTCCACTGGAGCTGCTGACAGGAGCCTCCCCTGCAGCCCCTAGCCAGGGACACCCTGTGCAGAGAGCTCTGCTGGGGAGGGCAGCATCCTCACCCTGCCCTAAAGAGCAGGCAGGTATGTACAGCAAAGGAAACTGATACAAATCCCCCCCTGCAGATGGGCTGGCTTCATGGGGCTGTGAGTAACGGATGTGCAGCACAGATCAGAGAAAACCTTGCCCCTCAGGAGAAGAAATTATAATATTTTGGAGGTCAGGAAGAAGTCATGTTCTGGGATAATGCAGTACAAAGATGGGTGCTATTACTATCAGCATTTGTGACACTTAGGTGTTATTTAGGTCTAATAGTAAGCTTAAAACCTTCTAGTTTCTCTTGCTGATTTTGGAAGGCAGGGTACTGGATGCACCACAGATCTGATGCTATGGTAGGATTAAGAATTCAATAATAGTGCAGCCAAGCATAAAATATTGGACTAACCAAATTACTGATCTTGTTGATGCCTTGATTCGTATTTTCTTTCCCTTCCTCTGTTTGTAAACAAAATGGTTTGCAAAGACCATTTTGAAGAATAATTTATTTTTTAATAAACTCCATTCAGCTCATTTCTTCTGGAGGGGCTTTTTGTACAGACATGGCTGTCTCAGAACAAAACACAGGGCTTTGGGTATGTATTTACTCTGCATAAACTATCAGTAGACAGAGCACAGACAAAATAATGGTTCTTCTTCTGTAGCCTTTTCCTTCCCACTCCTGTCTTTTCCAGCCAGGGAAGTCACATCACCTCAAACTGTCTTGTTTTCTGTAGGCATGCAGCTGGTCATGTACTCGGTGAAGGAAGCTCTCCAGGGCAGGCCTCGCTGGGTTCGGGCAGGCCAGGAGATCTGCTACTACAAGTAAGTGCACTTTTGGTGAATAATTTGTGCCTTCTTTCTCCACTGTTTCACTCCTGTTAACTGCCCTGATGTCATGAGCCTCTTGCCACCAGTGCCCCCTATTTCAAGTGTCTCTAAATTGATGCTAGCTCAATGTGTTATGTGCTTCCACCCACAGAAAACAGCCACAAGTGAGATCTCACTGTTAGATGCTAGGGAATATGCAGAATTCCCTTGCCCAGAAGGAAGGAGAAAGGAGAAGTAGCGTAGTAGCTTTTTCCCCTGTCTGGGAAGAAAAGATCTGGATGGGATCATTGCTTTTCAGTTGCATACTCCGATTTTTGTAAGAGATAAAGGAGCTGAGGCGCTAAAGAATGGATTGGATATACAACAGTGGTGTAAAGGAATCCTGACAAGCTCAGTGCTGATATTTGTGCAAGTTCCCTGTTTCAGGCTGCTTTTGCAGTGTGACAAAGCCTCAGAGGAAAATTCCAAGTTGTCCTAATTTCTGTTGTAATTTTTTTTTTCCAGGGGTGGGGTGGGGTTGAGGACACAGATTTTCCTCTCTCAGCCTAGCATCTGTCTACAGCAATTCAAGTAGCTATTTTACTTTTTCTAAGTACTCTTTGCTGACCTTCATGCACCTGACCTTAACCTTTTCTACCTCAAGAGCTCACATATGTGGTGCAGTGGCTTCTCTTTACATGCCTGTAATCTCTGACTTCTCTGAGTATGGGCGGACTTTTCATGCTGGATACCATTGCAGTGGCTTCCTGTATCATTAACAAGGCAGCTATTGTGCAGTGATTAAACAGCAGCTGACTTCCAAGATTAAGCCATGATTGTGCAATTAAGCCTGTAATCAGATTCTTGTTCAGAATATATGAGAGAATTGTTTTATTGATTTGGAATGTTTTGTGTTTTCTAGCTGTACATTGAATTATGCCAACATAATCATCTAGTATAAGTACTTGTTGTCTCTCAATTATTGTGTGTTTCTGGTTCTCACATATTTTTGTGTACACAAGAATGTGCATGCACATACATAAATACATTTTCACCCCTACTGAAACTCTAGTGCTATTATTTCAGTCATTATAAAAAAGATTCACAGTCATTAGAAGTTGTAGGGGGAAGGAATGTGAAACTAGTGTGGTTGGGACCGCTCAGGCTTTCCCTCAGAAAAGAAGGAGAAGGGATTGCTACAGTGATATCACTGCCAGTATTTTGGTGAAAGAGGTCACTTCAGTTCCATTCACCCTGGTCACAGGTGTCCTAAGGTAGGGCTGCATATTTTGAAGTGAACCTCCCCCAATTATTTTTACCAGGGTATGTATTTGTTTATTAATAAATATGGGAAAAGAGTGATATACTTTCAAAAATACAGAACCCAGGGATGCCTTTAATTTCTTTTACAATAGGGCCTTTACTGAGAGACACCTCTGAGCTGAAGGACAGGGGGAGGAAAAGCTCATTGATGAGATGTCTGTGTGAAGCAGGTTAGCTGATCTTTGGCATTCATCTTCCCTGTGGATGGGGTAGTTCACTCATAAAGATGAATGTTGTGGCACAGCTGTATTACTGAGTACCTTTCTCATATGTCTCACAAGAATTTTTATGTTGTGGAGAATATTAGCAGAGCTCTTGTCAAAAAGTAGCTGAGTGACACTTCTGCTCTATTTTATTGCCTCTCTGAAGTGACAGGATACACCCATGATAAACAGTTGCAGTTACAATAAGATCATCTAATTCTCTTGCTGTCTTGGCAGCTTTTATTCACTGAATAATATTCCTTTCTGGCAAATTATTTAAGGAACAATGGCAGCTGAGTGTTGAATTGGTGACAGTGTGCTTGTGCCTTTGGTTTCATGGCTCATTCTAAGCATATTATCTAACCTCCAGCTTTTTCAGACAGTAGTCAGGTCAGATAGTAATGAGGTACATGGAGTGTTTTGTTCCCACATCAGCACTAAAAACCCGGCTGTTTAGTGATCATAACGATGTCAGAACTAGGTCTTCTCTTTTCAGCATCTTTGTAATCACATTAGATGAAATAAACATTATATCATTAGCAGGTCACTTCTCAGCTCCAATGATATCTGTGAGAGGGTGGAACATCAGTCTCACTCGGAGGGCACCTGGCCCTTGCAGTATGACTGAAAACCTTAATGGCACAATACTGGGGGAATATTCTGCTTCAGCTGGGATTCTGCCTGAGATATTGACAAGAAAAATATCTTATCACGGATTTGCCCTTTGGTAGGAAGATGTGTTGTGCATTTTCTGCTTTCCAATGTGGCAGACCCCCAAATAACAGCTGTGCCCAGTAAATTGTTAATACTTCCTTTTATGGTGTGAACCAGGGTTTTAAAGTATGTCATGCTTAATAACCACACATAGAGATGTAAGGAGGTCCAGACATGGAAAATGAGGACACCAAACTCCAGGTGGGAAATATTTTGGACTGAGGGAATGCATCAACAAATTAGAAGAGAGAAACCTGTTTCTTTCCATTTACACTCTGTTTTAAAGTGGCCCAGAAGTCTAGGATATTGATACTTTCTTTGGCCATTTTATTCTAACCTGAAAATTCCATATTCCATCATCTAACAGTGCTTTTTACAGCACTAAATGCTGCAGATAGGAAGTCTAAAGATCAGATGGCCAAGAGATATTGTTTCTGAATTACTTGGTGCTTTTGAATTCCTCAGTTAAAACCCAGCTCCCTTCCTGCCTGCATCTTCATCCAAGCTGTTTCACCTGTCTATTTCTCCACCTATAAAGGGTGGAAAATTAGAGTCACTTATCTGCCACCCAAAGAATGGAATAGATGAATGGAGAAGCATGTTTTAATCAGATTGTTTGCAAAGAATTTTTTTAAGCTCAAAAAATTAACTTGCAGAAGAATAGATAAGTAGTATTATAATTATTATTAACTGCCATTCTGGAAATATAATACTTGTGCATTTTTTTTCTGAAGGAGAGCAGCAAGCAAAGTGACTTCACTACTACAGAGTGACTGAAAGGCACAGTAGATACAGTTTGCATGTTCATTGAGAAAAATATACTTCAGTCTTTTTTCTTTCCAATAACCAGTGTGTTGACTTTTAGAAAGCATGAGAGACTTTCGACGTGTTTTTGAAAGAGAAGACAAATTAAGGCAGTTGGGACCAGATGTTGCCAGAGTCTTTTATTCCTCTCCTTTTCCTTGCTTGTTACTTTCAGCTCCATGCTGATATGGTAGATTGTTGTGATGAAAAAGTGGTGAGGAACTAAAACCCATCAATCTGGTGGTGGAAAAAGGAAGCAATAGAGTTATTTTGGCTTGACAGCAGTAGGAGGAGAGGGAGGCACAGAGGAAAAATGTTATTTTTTTTTAGGTTTCTTTTAAAAATATATAGAGCTACGGCTTTGTATGATGGGGTGGTGAGGAGACCAGATTATATACAGTAAAAGTACATGATCATTTACAGTGCTTACATACACGGGTTTTTTCTTTTTAATGAAAGAGTGAAGAATATTGAAGCCTCCCAAAGCCACCTGTAAACTTCTTGTTACTGCCAGATAGCTTGCTATAGATTGAAACAGATGTCAAGAAGTGATCCAAAAGTCTGGAAATGTCTTTTCTAGGTGGGTAGTTAGGTGGAACAGCGGAGAAGTTCAGCTCGAGGATGAGATGTGCTGCTGAGCAGTACTGTGGGAGCTGTGCATCCCTGCCCTCGGGATCATGTCTGAGCAGGCAGTGAGGAGCACTGAACTACCAGCGTAGCATCAAGGTCAGAGGTGTCTCCTGCTGCAAACCCCCTGGGTCTAAGTGGCCATTTTAGATAGGAGAGGACATTTGGCTGAAGAATTACAGGCTACAGAGGGAGAAGCCTTTACTCTGGAATGTTTGGGACAGGTGGGAGTAATGTCCACGTGAGATACTTAGGTAGTGTCTGCCTGCAAACGCTTGCTTCCTCACACACCTTTAATTACCAATGTGAACTTGGAGGGGATGACTTGGAAGAATTCAGCACTTTTGTGGCCACTCTTTAAGTGATCCAACCTTCCAAGTGACACTGAGTATAATAGATACCATGGAGATGAGCACTTTCCTTCTGCGCCATGCAGGAAATGGTTCCTTCATTGTCAAAACTAACAGGAGCTATATGAAATGCCATTGGTATTTTTCTGAAGTCAGAACAGACTTTTAACCCTTGATTCAGTGAAATACACATATAAATGTGAAGTATATGTTTCTATATTTGTGAGTTTATTGAATTTTTTTCTGAATCTTTGTCTAATATTAAGATGCTTTATTTGCAAAGGAAATGTTGGGGTAAAGGGTTCAATTGAGAATAAAATCATAGGCTTTTCAGGTTGCCACTGTGACTCGGTGTTCCTGCACTATCTATTGATCCAGTCAGATCTGAACCCCACATGTTCAGAACTACTGAACTCAAGTGAAAACCTAGCAGCATTGTATTGTGTCTCCCTTATGAAAAAGAGCTGATTATTTTTGAGAATTTGACAAGAGTGATTGTCTTTTCTCTCCACCCCTTTGAATAAAAATGAACAGCAGCAAAATAAACTAGTATTGTAAAATTCAGAAGCTGAAATTGCATCTATTGGTTGCCTCTTCTATTTTGCATTTTAATGCAACATTGATGATAACATTTGTCAAAGAAACCTCACAGTCCCTCAGAATCAGAAGGTTTGGCAACAGCATAATTGGTGCAATGTGGGAAAAATATTGTTTGAAATGTAGTTACGGTTGCAATTTGCTCTGAGGCTTCTCCCTAAAGTCCATGATTTGTCACTTCATTTCTGCTGAAAGAAAACTTTCCTATCCAGCCTGAAGTCATCTGTTCATCAGTGTAAGTCTCATGCAAGAGATCAGGTCCTGACACTAGACTGAGCAGCTTGCTATAAGATTTTGGAGTTTTACTGAAGGCAGTGTCAAGGATTTGTGTGCTCTCTTAGACCTTGTCGGTGTTCACCAGCCTCACCCAGAACTCTGTTGTAGTGAGGCTTCAGTTCAGTCACTGCTGTGTCCCTGTTGCTGTGTCCCTGTTTTGCTGCACATCCTGATCCTGATCCTGGCCTATGAACTGACCTGGTGTTTGGACCCAGACCTGACTCACCATCCCAATCTTGTCTGATGATCTGAACCTGTGGTTGCACTCCTCTGCTGTCTCCAGGCATGCCCTGATCAGGTGATGCAGGAGATGATCTTACCTCGAGAATTCTGTGCTTTTCTGCCTTTCATACCAAGCTCAGCCCCCTATTTTTTAGGGAGCAGCTAGTCTTCAGTGCTCCCTGAGAGGGAGAGGCTCAAGTCTTCAAAATAGGACACAAAGAAGAATTTTTGGGTAGGTCACAACTGGGAAATCTGTACAAAGTCACTTTTCCTTCAAACCCAGTCTCCACCCAAACCCACTCTCCTCTTCTTCCTACTCAGCAAAGTGCCTTTGTTATCTGAAATATTTTTATGTATGTCCTATTTATTATTTATTTTTATTCCTGAAATATCACTTTTCTTTCTGTGGTGGAACTGAATAGTTGCTTTGGTAGGGTATTCATATTTTCTAAATCTCCAGGCTTTTTGCAGAGTATTTTCTCATGGCATTGTTCTGGGTTGTGAAAAGGAACCCACATCTCTGAGCAAGATAATGTGGATATCTGAAGAAATACAGCAATTTTAGCTGAAAGCATAGTTTAAATATGTCTGGACTCTGCTAAATGAGCTACTATTAGCTGACTGCTTCTTTATTTGCATCTTAACGAAATGAAGCATTAATGGATGTTATTTTCCTAGGAGAGTGCTCCCATCCCTCAGCAGGCGTGGCTGGCTGTGCCCTGCACTGCCACGTGCAGTTCTGCCTCCTACCTCCCTGCTGGGCTTTGTGTCCTGTTGTGTGGATGCTTCTCTGAATGCTTATTTTTCCCGTGGCTGCTTCAAATGCACATCAGAAGTGAAAAACATTTGCTTTCTTTTCTTCCAGAAACCACTACTGCTGCAGTGCAGCCGCAGGAGGAGGCGTGAGGAGAAGGTTCTACTACACCCTCACCTTCAGCATCAAGTTCCCTCACGAAGATGATGTCTGCTACCTGGCCTACCACTACCCCTACACCTACTCCACAATGATGGTAATACTTACATGTCCACCTAGATAAGACAATGGCCCTGACAGGCTGGAGCTGCTTGGGTATATGTAGGTTTTGAGATGACACAGAGGATTACTTTCACACCTCCTCATCCCTGGGTGTGTTCAGGGTCAGGTTGGATGGGGCTTAGAGCAACCTGGTCTAGGGGAAGGTGTCCCTCCCCATGGCAGGGTGTTGGAATGAGATGATCCTTAAGGTCCCTTCCCACTGAAACCATTCTGAGATCATGATGGTGTAATTGCCCTGTTTACAGCTGCAGCTTCTGCCAGCTGTAAAGCCCAGAATGCTGTAGAAGAAAAGAAATTTCTCTCTGGCATAAGCTGAGCATAAACCATTAGTGCTCATACCAGTCATAATACAGACCAAAGGTGTCTCCACTCACTTGGGGCAGCAGGATCTTCCTCCTGAAGGGCTGGGAAACAGGGGGCTAAACCTAATGCCAACTCTGATGTGCTGTCTGATCCTCCTCCTGACCCAGGGTAACAGCCCAGCTTTCAGAGCTTGCACCCAGGGTTACCAGGCTGCTGGACCTCATCTGATACTTTACCAGCTCTTTCCTCGGTGCAGGCTGGAGTGTCAGTAGGAATTTGTGACACTCCCACCAGTGCTGTCAGTACAGAAAATAAAAGAATACAACTCCAAAGCATAAATTTAGTTGTTGAGTTGTACCAAGTTTTTTTGGGCATGGGATTGTTTTCTACAGCTTTTTCTGTGGAAAGGGGTGGATGGCAAGGGAATTTTCTGGGAAATGTTTCCAATGTGCTTCCTTTATAATTGATGTAAGGGAGACCAGGGTCTGAAGGGGAGAGAGGATGAAAGAAGTGAAATGAATAGTTCTGGGAGTAGCTTTGCTTTGATGCTAAAGATGAGAACAATGTTACTGAAAGTGAAATCACACAGTTGCAGTAGATCAGTTTCCCTTCCTTCTCACCTCAATTTCCATTATCAACACATTTTGTTTTGGGCAATATTCTGGTGTGGGTTGCTGGAGTTTGAGGTTACTGTGTTTTTTATAATCATATCAGTTTGCCATTACCAGATATTGGAGGCTGTGCTTTCCAGGGGACAGTGTCCTCCCCCAGGACTCGCTGTGCTGCCCAGCACGCCAGCAGAGTTAGGCTTCAATAGATTCCCACTCAAGAAAGCCTCTTGTCAACTATTTTGCATCCCATTATAGGCGTTCAAAGAAGCTGCTTCCAATATCTGGAAGAAGGCCAGTCCAGCCTTCAGTCCAAAACACGTCTGTCAGCTCACTTCTCATCAGTACCTCACCAGTTATTCCTAAAATTCCGTGGGGAAGAGTGTATGCTCCAGTGCATAGCCATAGTCATTTAGCCCTGAAGGCACAAATACCTACAGTCTGCAGGATAAAAAACAAGTGCAATATTGAAGAATTGGTTGGACTTATTCACCACCATACATTTCACATAAATGCGGTGCCTCATCATTATTTTACTGTTATTGATTTCTATCTTCTGCTGGCAGAAAGCTAGAGAGCCTTGGAGAGTCTGTGTGCTCTGGGAATCACTGAATATCTCACCTGCTCCTGAATGAATGGAATAGAGATGAAAAAGATGTTATTCCTAGGCTTACAGGACCAGGTCTTTAAGTATTTCACTGTCTCTTCAAATAAAGTGCTTATTAAAGTTAAAGGGAATTTTGCCCCAGGAAAAGTTTAAATGAAGTCAGACACAATAAGAACCATAAAGTTTGGTAAATGGGAGTTATGGGTGGAAGAGGTTGATAGATTGTCATGTTCTGCTGTAGCTAAAACAAAATCGCTACTTCTAATAATTCTGAAAGGCTTCTTTGCTTGGGCTAATTTAAAATGTCAAGTGATGTGCTATACACATTCCCATTTTACTTTTATTTCCATAGTAAATAAACTAAATCAGGTTTGTGCATCAATAAATTGCATTTTAAAGCATTTGTCCACTAGTGAAGTGTGTTGGTTTTACATATCAATAATAAATTAAAAATTATTATGAACCCAAGGGCTCAATTAAAGACATAGTGCTTTGGGGAAGAAGATAAACTTGTATATGGAGTTAGTAATTTGAAAATGTTTTTAAATATCATATATATTTAATGGTTATAGGCATATTTGCAGGAAATATTGCAGAATCCTATTTGAACTGGATGCACTCTTCAGTTCATTACTTCTTGCCCATTAGTAATTACATTTCTTTTATGGACAGTAATTTATCTATTTTTATATCAGTATTAATTGTTTTGATATCTAGTTGAAATCTCTGTGGTAGCTATACCCAATTAAGTTTCACTGGTACCAAGAACATAAGTAAATGATATCGAGTTCTCTGTATCTATGTGAGATTGTTAAATGCAGCTAATAATTGAATTTACTTTATAGAGCTGTATTTTAATTGTTTTATAACATAGCTGACTGTAAATTTCAGTTCTGTGTTTACATGGCTCTATTTGGATGCTGGGGAAGCAGCCTGAAACATGGTGAGCTCCAAGGCTTGAGGAACAGGAACGTGGTGTCCCATAAATGTGGATTAAAATTTAACCCTGACTCATAGAGGCAAACCATCACCCTGTGAGGGTCATTGAGTGAACTGGTGTGTTTTAGTTATTGTCGGGGAAAGTGTGGTCACTGCACCTATTCCTGTCAACTGGGAGACAACTGGTGTTCCACAACACCCAGCAACACCCCGCAGTGGCATTACTCACACTCATCAACTGCAATGCAAACAGAGAACTACACTTCATCTGGTGTGTGGGTGACAAGTGGCTCCATCTCTAATGAGGCGACGGTAATTTGTTCCAAAGTCTTTCTTCTAAGTTGCCAGTTCTTTTTCTCAAATTTCTCAAGAAGCTGTTGGACTTTAGAATTGTTTAAAACTGTCAAACTTTGGGGGTGGGGAGAAAATCTCCCTTTTTAAATAACTTCTTGGAAAGACTCTTCAAATTTCCCACTACTGATTGTACAAAATGTTGTTTCAATATAAACTTTTTGGCTGTCTCTGATATGGAGTTGTCACTGAGTTTCACTGGCATGTGCTTGACAGCTAAGCAATCAATTCTGTAAATGTTCAAAAGTGGTGAGTTTTCTCACGTTTCTGCAAAACCCTTATTAAAATATAAAGAGTAAATACTTTGCTTTTGGATTTCATCTATGCATAGAAATTTCATTATGCTGACAAAAGCACCTAGGAACTTTTCAGGCAAAATCATAGAATAGTATGGGCTGGAAGGGACATTTAAAGGTCATCCAGTCCCAGACACCTTCCACTATCCCAGGTTGCTCCAAGCCCTGTCCAGNCAGTTCCTCTGCAACAAACAGGGACAGTCTCAAGTAGATCAAGACAGTCTCAAGTATTATACAAGAATAAATATTCTGTGCAGCTTCAGTGAACTGGGATGCATTGTGAATGGCTTGTGTATACTTGTGGGATGTAAAAGGTGGTGATATTAACTAGCAGAAGAGAGGAGATAGAAATTTAGCAAGATATGAAATTAACATCAAAAATAATATTCAGCTACCAGAATAAAATCAGGTTATAGACTGTGAACTCCTTTATAAATCTGCTTCCTTGTTTCTTTTTCAGTGTCATCTT
>WAAG01078049.1:0-19047 GCA_013390105.1 Tichodroma muraria
TCTAGCTTATTTGTTTTAAGTTGGCTTTTCAGTGGCAGCTGTGTTCTGTTCACCGTGAGATAGGAGATCGGTGTTTAGACTCCTACATTCTTTCCAGTTTGTTTAAAAAGCTGAATTAGACTGGGTTTTTTCACTGAACATTCCTTTCATATTTCTCTCCATTCTTTTTTTATTTCAATAAAATAATTCTCACCTCTCCTTTTGAGTTAAGAAATGGATGTGCTCCCAGAAAATCTGTTCTAGAAACAAAGTCCTTAATCCTTGAACTCATGCAGTGTGCAGCTACATTAAATCCTCTGACTTCAGAGTCAATCAGCANTTTAAAGATGGATATTATAGTGGGAGACACCCATTGCTTTATCATAGTCTTTTGTGAACAGATGACGCACAAATTAAAACAGTACTCCACATTCAGAAATGTCTCTTGCCCAACTGCTTACACAAAGTACCCTGTCTTTGGGATTTTTTTAAGTTCCTTCTTCAGGCTTGATTGGAGCTCTGTCTTGGATTCATTTCTGAAAGCATGTGGTGTTTTTTATAAAATCATGAACAGCTGCATTGTAACTTGATTAAGAGACTACAAATAGTAGTTATTGGTGTGCCGTATGAATTCTTAAATTTAAATTTTTATCTCAAACTGAGGAGCCCAGAAGGTGAGCTATAGTCCCCAAAAGAGCTATAGTCATTAAAATGTAAGTAAGTGTTTGTTGTGTGCTATAGTTCAGTCTTTTTACTCAGCTTTCATGGTAACTTTTGAAGCAGACTCATACCATCTTTAAAACTGCAGAGCATGTATTTGTCCCCAGCACAAATGTCCGAGGGAAGACATAAATGTTTTTGTCTTGTCCAGTAATTTACATATTCACATTTCTAGCAAATATTGCCAATTGTCTTAGCAATGCTCTGCTATTGGAGGCATTATTAAATGTTAGAATTTCATATCTTCGTAAAATGTCCCTCTCTTACTCTACCTTTTGTTTTGGTTTCTTTTCCCTTTCGTAGATTTAACACTTGATAATTGGCAACGCCTCAATAAAATGTTTTTTAATTCAAGTTCATTTCAGATACAAAATGGTCAAGTCTGTATGGTCAAGTCCTTTGTTCGTTTTTATGTAAAATTTCGCAACATTATGCACAAACTTGTGTCTCCAGTTAAATTTCTTACTTTCAAATGGCTTGTGTCTAATAATTCACAGCCAAGCAAGCAGACTACCCTGTAGCTTATCTGCAGTAATATTACACTTGCCTTCTGTTTATTCAAGTTAACTCAGAACAACTGTTTGCTCTGCTTGGGGAGATGTTTCATGTCCATTTTGGGTCAGGAAGTTCTCTTACGCTGTGTCCTGCTGCACCTCAGAGAATATTCTGTACAGGTGTGTGTGTGCATAATCACAGACTTGCCCTTTTGGCCACAGTGATTCTTAGAAAACTTAGATTCCTACAGGCTCCACTTAGGGCTCTGGGATTTAATTCCAACAAACTAGTTTTCACAGACTTTCTTATTACACCTCTATGTTTTTGTATCGAAACAAAAGGACATTATAACAATAGCAATGAGTTCTCTATTCTACTGTGTTCATAGGTACAGGCTGCTTTTAGGTCTTTAAAAGCACTGTGTAGTGAGGGCCAGGCTTTAAAATGCTCATACACGCTTATCCTTCTCTGACCTTGTAGCTGATTGTGGGGCAATCCTGTCAGTTCTTCAGGAACACCTCAGGAGTGCCTTCCAACAGAAGTGCTTTGGTACTGCTCATGGTTTATCAGAGCATAAGGTGAAGTGATTTTGCAAAGCTGTCTGGAGAACAGCTCTGACTTCCAGTCCTGTGTTTAATTCACCAGAACATGAGGTCATGGCACCGAGCTCAGAGTTCATCTTACAGAAGTCATGGTGGAAAACGCCTCTCCTGCTCACCCACGCATAGGTTAGAGAAAGGTTTGTTTCTCTGTGGTGTATAATTTCTAAAGCTGCTACAGAGAGAAGAAAATGGGGAGATAGCTTGGATAGGATTTAGTGTTAAACACCAAACTACTAAATAATGGTGTCTAGATGATGTGCAAGTACCATTTAGACACAGAACTGCAAGAAGCAATGTTGATGTCAGCGTATAGAGGGGAAACTGCTGGAGCAATGTGAAGGTGGAGCATATGCACCACATCCCATGATAAGCAAGCAGTCATGTGTCCCTAACTGTGCACTGTAGCTGCATCTGACTTCCTAACCCCATCATTTCAAAGGCTGCTAATTCAACTCAAGGACTGATTTTGTGGAAAGAAAAAAAAAAGTGTTTGATGGGATAATCTGTGTTTTTAATGCATGTCAGTATTTGAGTTTCTCATTTTAGCTTCCAAAATTCAGAATATACAAATTAAGTTATTTGTACATTGAGTGTTTTTCTTTGTTGCATTGCAAATTCAAGTGAGTGATGCAGAAAGTCACTATGATCAGCATTAGAAATAAATATGCCATAACAGAAACTAATTTTGTTCCAGCTGTCTAAAATTTCAGGAAAAATGTTCTGTAGTGCTTCAGCTTTCAGAACATTTAGACATTTGACATTGATACAAGTGTGTAATAGCTACTTTTACTGTGGCAGAATGTAATGCTGCCTAGAGAATACTTTCTTCTTCCACCTAATGCTGTTTCCACTTTATGTGAACTTGTTCAGTCCAACACTGCAGCTAGAGAACAGCTTCTCGTGTCCAAATAAGCTTTTGTCTGTAGCAACAAGTAACAAATCCTCACACCTGTTACAAGCTTAAAGTGCTGTAACCTGAGGTCCCTCCCAAAGGCAATTTTTTATTACAGTCAAGTTCCAGAGTTCAGATTTGCTTTGGAAACTTTATCCATTTTACTATGCTCTCTTACCATTTTGTAATTAGTTACCCCCTGTACTGACTGCTTCTTACAACCTTCTTTTTATATAAAGCCCTAGAGACTGATTTCAGCTTTAGATTTAAGTTGAAGAAAAATGTGGAAAAATTCCTCCAGAAACACTTCTAGCAGTCTGTGGACTTAACAAAGAATAAGAAATGTCTTTGCTGCTTTTTTGCACGTTAGTTTTGATGACAGCCAAGACAACATGTCACAAGGGCATAGGAAACACTGAAGTTGAAAATACATCTGAGTTTAAATCAGAATTGAACTGCAGTATGTGAGCAAGTACTGGTTATTTTGTACTATTTGAAGTTGTTATACACAGCTTACAATAATGTCAGTAGTGCATAGTCCTGTAGAAGGAATAAAGACAAATCTCTTCAGGGGCCTGGCACCTCTGGCAGCTCCATGGGTCATTGGTATTTTCTTAGCTTGTTTGTATTGTGTAGTAGTTGGTGCAGCAAGCAGTGTATATGATTTTTATCTGTACTGGGAGCTCAGTGAAAGAGGGAAGAAAATAAGTGCCACTCTGTATAAGCATGCTGAGAAAGTGTTAAGGTAACTGTCTGCAGTAATGTAAAGACAGGTATAAAGATGCCAGGGGATATCTCTGCAATTACTGAGGAAAGCACTACACTTTGTCAAGCAGTATGAAACATTAATCCTGAGGTTGCACTCATCTCCATGCACCAGCTGGATGCACTGCAATTTGTGAGAGATTCATTGTTGTCTAACCTTGAAAAAGCAGCTTTAACATGCAGCTGGCACTCTTGTAGGAGTCAGTCCGTACTGACAGGGTTCATCCTTGGGGAGATGCTACTGACGTACTACAGGAGCATCCTGAATCCACTTAATGTCAATATAGATACTAAATTCAGCTTTTAGCACAACCTGACTGTGAAAAGGAGGAATGAGGACTGTTATTTTCTAAATAAATTTTAAGTATTTCTAGAACTCAGACATTCATTAGGGTGAAATGCTTGGAATTAGGGGATGATGCTCACACTTTGCCCTGAAACACTTCATACTGTCTTTCCAGAGTTGAGGTTAATGCAAGGCCTGGGTTGTGAGGCAGGGCCTGTGCTGCAAGTGAGGAGTTGTGCAGCAGCAGCAGCAGCCTCAGCCCTGGCCTTCTCTCTGTGTGGCTGCCTGACGGCCCGTAGAGCCCTGATGCCAACTGCCTTCAGGAGTGTCAAGAGAAGAGGAAATACGAGCTTCCCTTCCTGTTTTCTGGCTTTGTTTTCTTGCTGGTTTTCAACACGTAATCTCAGAGATCTCTGCAAGACGAGACTGACTGTCTTGTTCGCCAGAATAACACCTCTCCCCGCAGCTTCCTGTGTGCCCTGTCCCCCGCAGAGCTGCAGCGTGTGCGGAGTGTGCTGATGAGATGGGTGTCACATTCAGCCTCCCTCACAAAGCTGATCCTCAGCCAGATTTTGATCGCTCCAACGCTTTTCCTCGCATTTGCGTAGCAGCAGCATATGGGCCAGTCTGCTGAAGGCTGGCGGTTGTGCGTGCAGATAAACTGCCTTACATGGTTGCACTAGTGTTCAAGGAAAATCCAAGCAGATAGAATTCTTGTTTGGATTACTAGCAAAAATAGGTGTTCCTTTGGCATAATAAGTTTAATTTTGTGAAGGTACTAAGATTTTAACATTAAAATATCTTCTAAAGCATAATTCAAAAAAATAATCTGGGGAATACTAATTTGACATAAGTCTATTTTATGCAAGTAGAGAAGCATTTGATTTTCTTTCTGCTCTCCAAACTGTAGCTTTCGTCAGGAGTGATAAGCCAAAGCTCTTCAGGGGACTGCAAATCAAGGTAAGTAGTAGCTTAACTTTTTTGTTTGCAATGTTAAGAAGAACTAGGCTTGGTGGAAACAGTCCTATGGATTGTTCCCTATTTGCTGATCAAGTAATCCTTTAGTAGAGGACATATTTGCATTGCCAGTGTGAATCATTACAAGTTCCTGCTAGTAATGTTGATTTGTTTACTGCTCAGTAACTGTTTGGTACTAATTCTTTGGTGGTGGTGAGGTTTTGGTTTATTTTATTGTTGTTTGGTTGGTTTTAATCCAAGAAAAAATTATTATTATAGCAGATGGGGAAAGAATCTGAGAAATATTTATATTCTATACTTACTTTATAGATATCTCGGACTTACTCAAGCTATTCTGTCATAGTTTCTTTTTCTCCTGTTTTGTTCTCCCCTAGTTTTCTTATGGAGCTGCCATTTCCATACATTCAGTGATTCTTGGATTTTTCTTCTCTCATAATTCCCTTGCTGTGTTCTATTGTGCTGTTTTTTCTCTATATACTTCAGACATCCAGCTTTATAGAAATGCATATACTGAATGGTGTTTCTTGTGACTTGCATACATGCAAAGTTGCATAAGATGCAACAATCCTTGGTTTCAAGCTCTAATCTAAGACTTCACCTTCCTCTTAAAATCCTGTGTGAACTTTAAGTGTACTTCAAAGATACACATCTTGATTCTCACATCTTGTGCTCCCATCTCTATTGCCCAAATGGCACCATCTGGAATCATTTCATAGCTATGCATGGCTGCAATAAGTGATTTGTCTTCTCAGCAGCAGATTCTATGTAAAACAGATTTCCTCTGTCTGTCTCACACATTCATGTCTCCGTGTCCTCCAGTTTCTTTCAAAAGCTTTCTCTCCTTCTGTATGTCTTTTTTTTTTAACTTTGTAGATTTATTGAACATCAAAGCAGTCTAGACTACAATTGGTATCAAGTACTACCAAGAAAAAAAATGTGCAAATGAATCTGTTTATTTCACAAGACTTTCAGAAAACTCAAGAGGTGCCACTAGCTTCATTAAGTAAAACCAACTAGGTTAGCTCAGCTGGGCAAAGTGGAATACTCCTGGGGAAATCTTTCCATAAACTTAAATGGTCAGAGCTTTCTGATACTGTTAAAAGCTTTTATTTGCATTACTTATTTTGGGACTTAGTGAGTTTGAGAAGCACTGAAGAATTGTCAGCAGCAAAGCATAGTAGGCACAGATACAACACAGCAAGAAAGAATGTGATTACGTTAGAAATTGATAGTAGAACTTTGACCTGGTAAAGTTTTTCTTTAACAGAATTTCTAAAATGGTAAAAAGGCTGATTGATGATAAATGGTTGATCATATAAGAAAAATCATTCATCATCAAAAATCTAGCTTTGCTAACTTAAAACAGTTGGAGCAAATACCCTCATTCAAAGCCAGGCCGATGGCATTGCCCCTCTGCACATGCATTAACTGCAGTGGTGCACCAAGGAAAACAAGATGTTTCTGACACCCACCCCCCTTCATTTGACTCGTTCCTCAACTTCCTCTGGACACTAAATGCAGGTTGGAAATCTGAACTGATTGAAATCCCTTGCGAGCAGGGCAGTGTTAGTATGGAGAATGCATTTGCCAGCCAAGGTAACTGACTTTTTTTTTCCCCCCCTCCCCAGTATGTGCGTGGTTCTGACCCTGTACTAAAGCTGCTGGACGACAGTGGGAACATTGCAGAAGAACTGAGCATCCTCAAGTGGAATACAGATAGTGTGGAAGAATTTCTAAGTGAAAAATTAGAACGCCTATAAATCACTGCTTTCTGTCCTCTTTCCTTTTCATATTTTGTCATGGTAATCTCAGTTGAAGTGCACTACAATTGAAGAAACATTCCGGCATCTGTATTAGTTTTAAAATATCTGTTGTGCTGCACTAAACATCTTGTAATTAGAAGGGAAGCTTCAGCACACATGTCTGACAAGTTGACAAACAATAGCTTGTCCTAACATTATTATTTCAGCTCTTAATGCATTTATCACTAAGAATGCTTTGTTTCAAAGTTAATTATGCAAATCTCAGTTTGTTATAATCAGGTCTGTTTTTACAAATGCTCTTAAAACTGAAGAGCTTCAAATAATAGAAATGATTACCATGCTTTTCGTCTGCTGCTCTTTCTTAAGGAAGTTAGAACCAAATGCAATCTATCTCCCAAAGAAACTTGGCTACTAATGCCCTCTTTTATTTGTATTTGAACTGTCCTTTTAGAGAAGCCTTGTTTACAGTGGGTACCTAATTCACAGGTTTGAAAGCTCATGGAGGAACTCATGTTCTGATACTGTGAAACATTTAGTAAGTACACTTTAGTGAAGACTACATAGAAAACCTCTGAGGTGTATGAAGTCAGATGTCAGGTGTGCTTTACATCAAGTGTTTTGCTTCAGAAAACATGAGCTATAACTCTTGAAAAAGCTTTCCTTCCAACTTTCAAAAGTTTATTGGAAGTTTGTGAAATTAATTTAGAAACTGTTCTTTTAAAGTGTATATTTTTCTTTCTCAGTTGAAATTTATGTTAACAGGGAATATAGACAGTATGTATGGTAATGAGTCAAATCCATTAAGACTTGTTGGGTTTTTTTCCACTTAGAATCAATAAATATGGTAATCAAGAATAATGTGAGGGTTCTTTTTTTGAAGTCTAATTAGCAAGTAAGTGTCCCTGTAATTCTGTAATTACTTCATGCTCACCAGATTTGGGTTGGATGGATGTTACGCTATAACCTGAAGTGGTGCAGTTTTTGTCTTCATATATAATTTTATATCTCAAAAAATTTCTCTATAATTTACAGACTTTATTCCCAGCTTTTAAGAAACCATCAGCTTCATAGCAGAACAATAAACCTGGGACTGAGACCATCCTGAACTACCAGAATTAATGCACTAAGGTGATTCTTCAGGCATAGCCTTTGGAGTTTTTATTCTCAAAATATTCTTATAAACTTATAGAGAGTGTGAGCAGCTGACTCGTATTCATGTGAATATGCTCCTGGTCTTCCAGATGACTCGGTGTGAGACAGCTATAATAGCGGTCACCACTGTCTTGGAGAAACATGATCCGTACATAAAAAGCACAAATCTTTGCAGTTTGTGCTGACTTACCAGAGTCTAACATGGATTTATTCTTGGGACATATGATGTGTTAGTCAGCAGATGAGCTACAACCAAAACATGTGGCATGACAACCCTGTATTCTGGTAGTAAAAATATGCTGCCATCCACTGGTCTTTTAATATACTGACCATATCCAGTACTTGCCATTCCTGTGTTTGCCAACAAGGGATTTCAGTTTCTGTATTGACGACTTACCACATTGTTTTAGCAGAATATTTTAACCTTGTTCTTCTCTCCAGCTTTGGGTACTCTTTACCATTCATCTGTGAGATTGTTTTCTTCATTTGATATCAAATACTTCTCTTTGCTTTCCTCATTTCTTTCCACTTCCTCCTTTACATGACAGCCAGTGGTTTTCTGACCTTCAGCCTCCCTTTTATTGCCATGTCTTCCTACTGCCTACCCAGTCCTTCACTACACAGATTTTGTCTTCCTACACCAGATCCTTCACGGCTGCTCTGGTCTTTCAAAGATGCAAGGAACTCACTCTTGTACCCAAAGATGACCTTCCCAGAGTGGAGAAGGATGACAGGCCAAAGAATTTCTCCTCTAGCGTAACTGAGTTTTACAACAGAGTCCCAGTGCTGATTCTGCAATTTCTGACCTTTTCCAGTACTGGTTCTCAAGTATTGCTATTAAGGACACTGGAAGTAAGCTTTTCTCCCGGTTTCCTCCCAGGTTCCCGATTTGCCAATTCCTGTTCCACAAACTAATCTGACCTTGGACTCATATTCCCATAGTTTGAAAGCATGCACAAGGTACATTCCTGTAATTCCTTCTATACAGGGACATGTTCAGAGTTCTCCCTGTTTCTGTTATGGGGCTGCTGAGCCCTGATCCTACTCAATCTGCAGCTTTTAGCAAAAGCTAATTACCTACACTTCCTGACCTGTTAGCTGTGCTCCATGCTGTTCTAAAGTGTGGAATTCATGCTGTCCTGCCTTTATTCTTCTTATTCTGTCCTTTAGATGATAGGTTCTTGGCTCTACAGACGTGTTAAAAACATTTAACATTCTGGCATAAATGAGCTGGGCTTTGTGCTAAAAGAGGCAATTAGAGTGGGGAATAATTTCTTTTGGAAATTCTTAAGTTTCTATTTATTGGTGAGAGGTTTTTTTCTCCAGTCTGCAGCTGTGAGAATTCATAGAGCTCAAAAGGTTATTTTGGTTTGTGGCAATTAACCACACAGAATACAAGGTTGAAAGCTCCAGTTTAAAAAGGAAGTGATTCATTTTTACTTATAGCCATGATAAGCACCCAGTACTTCATGAAAGGCATTCACTCAGACTTATGTAAGAATTATTTAATCTTATATAATGCTCTTGTCGTGCCAAATCTTGAGAGTTAATGAAAAGACAAAAGCAGCAAGCATGCATGGCTGAGTTGGAACATGAACTGTCCATCTACTACTCCTATCTTTTAAGAAGAAAAAAAAGCAATCTTTTTGCAGGAGAGAATATCTGTGCTTTTAATAAAAAATTGTTGTACACTTCATTTTACACATATATATGATATGTAGAGGAACTTGAAGCATAGTGTACAAGCCACTTGGAAGGGTTTCCTGGGTACTTGCTTACTCATAGATTCCTGTAATGTTAACCTGAATAACATGATTGTAGCAAGAAAAAAATCTGTTTCAGAGCTAGGGGAAGCCTTCCATCAGACATTAAAATGGTGGGAATAAAGCAAGTATTCTACTCTGTGTTTGTTTTATTGTTTCAGCATACAGATAGAACAAGAACAGATAGTCAGCTTAATAAAAAGCACACACAAAAAACCTGTTCAGAAACCTGACCACCTATTGAGAACATCTTCTCTGGTTTTGAATTGGAGCTTTCAGAAGCAGAATGTATCTTCTGGTGTTCAGCCAGGGACATTAGATACCACACCTCATAAAAAAAAAACCCAAAAAAACCAAAACAATGTTTTTGGTGTTGTTCTACTTCATTTGCATGGATGTTGGATTGTAAGAGCTGCAGTAGAATTTATCTGCATTCTACACATAAAGGCAAACAAGCTCAAATCTATCCAGATTGGTTTTCAAGAGTGCCGTGCAAGGAACCACGGGCATTTGCCAGTTTGTGGATTGTGTAAGGAAGGTCAGACAAAGCATTAAATTTTCTTTGTTAGGGATGCTTTGGTCACTTAAAGTAAATGGACTTTGAAATTTGTCAGGTGTGCCTGAGAAGGGTCCACGAAATGCTAAAACACAAGAGTGCTTATATTAAAAACAGCTAAAGAAAACTTCCTGAACTTGTGTGATTTAAGTTGTTAACTGTTAATGACCAACAATTACTTTGAAACAAATTTGCTGTGATGTCTTAAGAGGAAGAGCCCAAGGGAGAAGATAGCCAAGGCGACACAGAACAGCCAGCCTGTGCTGGTATGCTACTGAACACTGTGGTTCAGAACACCAGCTTCACTCCCAAATGCACTGTTATAAAAAGTCTAAGCAGAAGGTAGTGGAGAATATCCTCAGTAATTTTTTCCTTATCACTGGTCATGAAGGATGGATAGAAGGCAGTGCATTATGAAATTACTAGTGAGCCCAGACAGGAGACAGACTAAAGAAGTGATCAGAGTGTTCTAGTATTTATTGATTTAAGCTGGAACCATAGCACCAGGTGAACACAGATTGTTTCAAAGAGTACCTGATTATCTGTTACATTCTGAAATAGGCTGCCTTCCTCTTCAGGAATGCCCACCAGCTTTGTTGCTGTCCAAGGAAAAAGGTATCTAACAACACGTTTCAGTTGCCCCTTTGTAGAATGAAAAGCCTGACATCGGCACGTGTCCACCAATGTGCAAGTTAAAGTGTCTAAACTCTGAGACATGGAAGAGTTCTCTCAGCACTTCCCACTACTAAGGCAACTGTGATCAGAAGAGTTGACCATTATTTACTCTTGCATCAAGCCAGCACTGCTTTTGAGTCATAGTCCATTTTGTCTGCTCTCTGGCTGTGTTGTCAAGCTGTCGTGGTTTAACCCCAGCTGGCAGCTAAAGTACCACACAGCCTGCCACTCACTCCCTTTCCACAGTGGGATGGGGAGGAGAATCAGGAAAGATACTCAGGTATGTTCTCTTAACAATGATCTTTGGAGGTTGGACTTAACTAGGTTAGTTAGGCACCTTTCTGTCTCTCCCCATAAAAATTAAAGTGAGACCTGTAGGACAGACTAAAGCATTCTTCATCTTAAATATGGGCAAAGTAGAATTTCCACTTTTTTCTGCTGCTGAATGTATGTACTTTCAAGGAAGGATGTCTGTCAAACCTATCTTTTGGCTACTGTTCCTAACTAGGAAATTCCATGGGCAAACACAGATGTTTGGTGCAGGAGGATAAGCAGAGAGCAGGATCACTATATATTTGCTCTGCCTTTTCTCCCTGCATTCAATGACCTGGTTTCTCAATGTTACTCTAGATTTTAGGCCACCTGACACAGATTTTGGAAAGCACTGATCTTTGATAAGGAAAGGTCTTGACAGACACATCTTCAAGCAACAGGTTTATGTGGCTCACGGTGAAACACCTCAGAGCCTCTGTACTCAGTGCAGGTAGGCCCCAACCTGTGGAGTTTCCAGTCATACTGTGATTTCTAATAATGCTAGGTTGGTTTTTTGCCTTCCAGGGTCTGACAGCAGAGCTGCAATGAGATGATAAAGCACAGCTTCCCTCCACTCTCGGCAGTAAGGAAACACTCACATCCATGCTGCAACAGCCATGCTCAGCCAGGCGTGCCCCAGCTGAAGCAGCTGTTGTCTCCAGAGTGGAGCCTTTCTAATGCTTTATTAGATCATCTGTATCAGTCACACAGTATCAAGTTTTATGAGCTGTCACTTCCGAACTCCAGGGCCCCCCCACACCACACACCTCCCTGGGAGCTTGGCCAGGCTTTCCTCATGCAGGACACTTGGCCTCCCTGTGGAGGGGCAGCACACGCAGCAAGACCCAAGGGCATCGGCCAAGTGCCACCTTCGACCTTCCCAAAAGGGTGCTGAAGGGACTGTGACAAAAAAGATCCACAACCTGATTTTCCTGGTTGCATGGAGTATGTGTGTCACTGGCCATAAGACAGTCTCCCCATGACCCCCCAGCTCAGCCTGGACCTCTGACACCAGAGCAGCCGCTCCCTCTGGAGCTGGTGCCCCATTCCTGTCACACCAGAGGTGACAGCCCACCAGAACAGCAATACAGAGAAACTAAACCAAAACAGAGCTTTTACTTACTAATCCTGGTGGCAAAGATTCAGGTTTCCTGAATAAAAGCATGGCAGCTGTCACCAGCCCTCAAAACAGATTTGCCGGCCAAGAAATAAGCCTTACAGATCATTTCTGCATCACTGGAACAAAAGGCAGATCCTGCCGTCAGGCAATGCACTTACTGCTGTCAAACAAGCCAGGGGACATGTGGCACCCCCCGAGGAGGTGTGTGTAGGGAGAGCCCCGCTGTTCTCCACACTCCGCTGCCCAGAGACATCCTGGCTGTGCCCGCTCCTGCCTCAGCACTGACCACTGCAAAGAGGGTGGGAACCACTGTCAGGATTGCACTGAAGTGTTTTCCTAAGGGATCTGAGACACACAGTCCCATCAGGAAGCGGGTGTAAAGAGTGGGCTTTACTTTAGATCTTTTAAATAAAATGAGTTTCCTTGTCCTGTGTTCACACCTGAGCACAAGTACTGCTCTATCCAGCTGTAGCCTCCCTGGCTCACCCTTTTCCTAGTTTGCTGACAGATTCTTCACCATGAAACTATTTTATTGTCCTTTATCATGGTAAAAGCTAGGGATTGCCATAACTTATTTTTGTGTAAATAAAAGTATTTTTGCGTTAGGCCCTGGGCCTAACATAAGCAATGACACTGTTCACCATTCATGTGGGTACAAGCACTGGAAGGTCACAGAATTTAGTAATACCAGGAGCATTTGTTACCCTGTTTCTCACCTTTTCTGGGACTGTGCCCCAGCCATGTCCTGTTCAAGATGGGCATGTGGTGACAAGGACCAGCCCTGCTCTCAGCAGAACAGAGGCTGCCAGCTGCTTGTGTCAGGCAGTGCAGGGGCTCTGCTCTCACAGGTTCTCTGAGCTTGAGTGTGTTTGAAGTTAAGAAACACATAGTCATATCTCCCTTCCTTTTTAACATAATTATCCATTTAAAATGTAAGGAATTCAACAAGGAATACTACTTACACACTGTAAATCTGTATTCAGTGAGAAATTTTACCAATTTTGCAGTTTTGTTTTGCATCTTTGGTTACAAAATCAGAGGGACAGCATCACTTCGTCATCAATTCAGCCCATGTTAAACATTAAACAAAACCTGTACTAGAGAAAAGAGTCATGTGAACCATGAAGACCACATGTGAATGACAGATACCATGTCTGCCCCACAGCAGCACCATTACAGACATCTCCCATGGGTTGTTGTAATGGCAGTGTTGGTGTATGAACTGCATTGAAACAGCCCCTGAAAAACTCTGGATGAACTTCTGTGGCAGATTTTTCATATGATCTAAATTTCATCATCCAGGTAAGAATTGCTGTCATTAGCAGATAGATTCTACACATAGAAAGGCCCTGCAGTGAAGTGTCTGAGTGACAAGTGAGTGACAAGTTCTCTATTACCAACCTCCTCTTGTTTAGGCACTGAGCAACACCCAGAAGTCCCACCGCAATGGACAAGGCTCCATGTGGCATGGGAGCAGTGTGAAGATGCTGGCACTTCAAGTGGGTTTCTAGTGTGTTACTTGTGCTAATTGTCTTTGAGGAGAAGGGAGGCTCTTGTGCAGAAAGCCAAGGCTTGTGAGACAAGCAGAAGTTTTGATTTTTCTTAAAGAAGAATCATTACAAGAATGACCTAAAAACTCAGGTAAAAACCTTCAGCTAAGCTCACAATGCTGTGAGACTTTCTAAAAAGAGTTTTCATTGCTTTGGTGTCTCTGCCCTCCAGTCTATACAAGTGTGGCACAGAGGGAGAGGTGTACAGAGCAAGAGAACTGGTGCTGAAAATCCAATATTATAGGATAGCACACTCCAGGTGTTTTCCTAGGAAACATCTCCCACTTTCATTTCACAATAAAGGAATTTAGACCACCTACTGAGGACACAGTGACACAAAACAATGCACACTAAGCGAGGACAAGTGTGAGGTTCACATCAAAAGCACACAAAACACTAACGCAGGCAATCAAACTCCCTTCCCAACTCTACAGTCCAAGACTCCCTTCCCTGAGCACAGCCATTTGACAAAGAATCTTGCCTGATCCCTTCAGATGTACATTTAAGGAAGGACACAATTTTTCAGGATCCTACTGTGAGGCTTAAAAAGTATATTTAGCATATTTGTTACTGATACTTGCTGCAGGATTGACTGGATGACAAACAACTACAGTAATCACCATTGAGACAGACTCAGCACTTGGCAGCAGGGCCAGAGTGGCTAAAATAACACTGTTCTCCACTTTATTTTTCCCCAGATGGTTACTGTTGCAAGGAAGCTAGCATTTAATTCCACTTTACAAATATACACAATCCGGAGGTACAACCATCCCACTCACAAAGGTGTATTTAAAAGGTCTGCTGGATTCAGACTGGTAATGCTGTCCTTTGCAAGTGCAAAGAACAGAGACATGAGCATCCTTTTAAACTAGAGCAAATAAAGGTTGGCTTCAAAACGTACAGGATTTTGCATAAGCTGAGAGCAGTTCAGTGGAGTGCACACGCTAATGCTCCAGCCCTCCACAGCAGAACCAATAGGGCTAGAAAAGGGGCTGTTGGGCCAGAAAGTGTCAGGCAGCGTGCAGTCTAGGGAGAGCTGCTGTCTATGCAAGTCTCATACACAGTGATCAAAGTCGCTGTGAGAATTAAACGAAGCTTCCTGCACACCTGCCCAAAAGTCATTTGGCACCAAACCTTAAATAGCTCTCCAGCCGACTGAACAATGCTTTAAAGACAGTAAGCTTCCAATCTAACCCATCACACCTATCACACACAACCAGCCTCCCCTCATCTCTAAACAGTTTCCTTATTTATGCCAAATTTAGCTAAATACTATTTATCCTTAGACATGTCTTTAAATTATATAATGAAAAAAAAAGGAGAAAAAAAATATGTGTGATCTACACTTTTTTACAGGATTAACATAATCACTGAAAATCTTTAGGTCCTTCCCTTGTTACCAGTGATTTCTCCAAACCATATTAATGAACACATGCTACCTAATGGCCCCAGTTGGAATTGCAACTAGAACCACAGGGTTTCTGCTGCACACTGACGCCTGGAGTTTGGATTTCGGTTTTCTCATCAGTAATTTCCCACCATCCATAGCCCTACAACCTCTTACCTTCTTGCTCATGAATACTGACAGGGTTTGAGCCTGTCTGGGAAGCTGGAGGAAAGAAGAATCTGCTTATCTAAGAAAAGGTCTCCTTCAGCACACGTGGGGCAGGGAAACTTCAGGCTGTGGTGGTGAGCGCTGCAGCAGCTCTGGGGGAGACAGGACTGGCCTGAGGTCAGCCAAGAGTGACTTGCAAAGCCTTAGGGTAGCCGAGGTAACTTCAGCTGATGCACTACTTTGTATCCTGCTTTGGAGTGAAATACTCTTGCCTCCCTAAGTATCTTAATATTAAAATGTAAAGAGCTACAAAAGCTAGAAAGCTTTAAATTGACAAGGAGAAGAAAATCCTTATTAAGTTGACACCAGTAGTGATTCTATTAGCACAGGGCAAAAATATGTCTGATCTGATCCAGGACAGACTCCATCTACTTCTGTATTCCCTTGAGTGGCTGCCAGACCTTCTCACAACTGGCGCTAAACAAAACAACAGAGCAAAATGAAAGTTTGGGAAAACTATAAAGTAATATCAGGGTCTCTTTTCATTCCAAGTGAGAAAGAATTCTATCTGAAGTAATTTTTTTCTTGCTATTAATACAAAATGTGAGCAGAACCCTTGAGAGGTCATGTCCGAGCCAGCCTTTACAGGAGGATATGATTAAGGCACAAGCCATCAGGAAAGAGCAGCCTCGATCACCAGATCACTAAGATGACGTGGATGAATCATCTCCCATTTCCATGCTGCACGTTCTCCCAGGTAAACAGAGACAATGACACTCACCTTTGTAAGGGAAGTTTATGATCACCAATATGGAGGCATTAAACTGAAAATAACAAAGAGTTTCTCTGCACAGGGAACAGGATTAGAAATCTAGAAATTCTCCTAAATGCTCAATATTGTCAATGGAGAAACATCAATGCTTTTCCCATTGGAAGGACTATAAAAGTTGATGTGGAAAAACACGAAATTAAGCCTCAGTGACATGTCCCTTTCCCTTTTCCAAAGATACGTAAAACAAACTCCCCAAAATCTCCAAAAGGGGGATTTGAACAGTTTCAAGACATCTAACGTACAAAACCTCCCTGTTTTTGTGAGACTTTCAATGTATACAAATATCACTGTTCAGCATCCAAAATTAAAAGCAACTTAATTCAGAGGTAAAATTGGAAGACTTCTTGTTTCAAATATTTCTCTGTATGAACAATTTCCTCCCTCATTACTCCATTTCCAATACTTTTGGTTCTGTCTATAACTGTGTAAAGACATTTTAAAGCTTTAATTAATTTTGCAATTCCACATAGCTTTCCTTAATTGCTCATGTCAAACATCTATTTCATGTTTTTAAAAAATTTATAAAACAATTCTGTGCTGTCAGGAGGACAAAATTCAGGTTATTAATTGCATCTAAGCTCCCCATGCTAATGTATTTCCCTTCACTTCTAGCAGGAAACTATTTTAAAAAAGGCATAACATTCATACAGTAGTTCAGTGTTTGCCTTCATGGTACATTTTCTTGCTGTTCCCTCAGCTAAGGTACAGAATTCATCAAGTTACCCAGCCTGGAGGAGTTTCTCACCCCCAGTCGCCACCCTGAATGCTCCATGTCACGGCTCAATGGTAAGAGTAGCAGCACAGAAGACAACTGAGGCTGTCAGTTTGACTGATGTTTGCATCTTCCCCAAACACAAATTTGCATGGCCAAACTAACAAGCTTGCAGTGTACTGACTTGTATTTCCATTAATAGCTGTGTGATTAATTGGTTACAGCCCATTATATTAGAACAAACACAGCTAGGAATTCTACTTCAAGAAAATTAATCAGGATTGGGCTGCAGGCAGAATTTAGCAAGAATTTTCAGCAGTTCATAAATTCTTAAGGTGAATGAAATGGATGAAAAAAGCTAAAACAGTTTCAAGGAGGTCTGAGATACAGGGATTCAACACCAGCCTCGCAGGACTCAGTACTATGAGCCTAAATAAATACATACCTTTGGCAGTCCATGGAAAATAAGGCAGGCTAATTCTGCAGTCCTTGTTTAGACAGCACTTGCAGCCATAGTGCCAGAGAGGCAGTGACTAATTTCCCATCACCTCTTATAGGGTACAAATTCTCACGGGAGTTCCTGTTACACAGGATTCCAGAACTATTTATGGCTCATGGGGCTTAATAGCCCTATTCTCTTTCCCACAAGTCTTTATTTCAGACCAGATGACTACCTGACCCTCTGAAAGACCAGCTTTGAATTGGGATAGGGGAAGCCACGAACATAACTACTGATAAGGCATTTAAACACTAAATCCTTTTGCTCTAAGTCTCATGTGGAGTTGCATGATTAGGTGGAGAAACTCCACAAATTCTAAAAGAGGAATTAAAAGGTAGCATGTTGCACTGCAGAATTTCACACAGCTTCACTACCTTCCACTGACAATTTCAGTCTACATCTTTGGGGAACTGAAAATCTGTTTCCTTTTATGCTCAAGCATTTTGCACTGAATACAAATGGGAATATTTATGCCTGTTCATTCTAGGTGGAAGCACAAAAATTACTTACGGGACTCCCGCCAGAAATCTGAGTCAGAGAAGTAATATGATGTCTTTTGAATAAAGAATGTTTGCTTCATAAGCCTTTCATCTTTGTGGATTGTCACAAGTGTCTTTCTGTCTACAACACTGAAATGGTGAATTCTTGGGCCTTCTAAAATGCAAGCAGGAAGAAGTAGCCTATTGTTGTTCTCCTACAACTTCACAGAACTGCAATACCTGGCTAAAGCCCAGACCAAAGACCCATTTCACAATGTCAGTTTTTAAGCCCTCCCAGCTTTCAAGGTAGGATGAGGCAAAACTACTGAAACAGCTCAGCTGTTCCAATCAATACTGATAGTATTATGTGGACACCAGCACCAAAATGTTTTACAGTGAATAATACCTTTGTCCTGAAATCCCAGACAAGGTGTGTACACAGTACAGACATAGCGAGCACAAGTCCTGACAAGTTTTATATTTGTTCTTCTGTTTTCTGAGTTGCAATATATTCTTGGTATGTTGCAACATTTTTAAAGACATCATGTATAAATCCCTGGCTATGGTATTACATGCATGAGTGAAGAGAGACTATCAGTAGGCTACCAGGCCTGTTCAGCCCTCACCAAAGCTGACGGGAGCCTTTTAATCTACAGCAAAGTAAGCCTGAAATAAATTTTTCCTCTCTGTTTGACCTACAGACCTGTATACATATTGGAGACTATATCCTGCACCAGTGGAACATTTTGTACACACTGCAAGAAAAAAAGTATCAGTCCCCTATCTCTGATTCGTGTATGTGCCCTCTGTAAAAAATCTCCAACAGACTGTACTCAGGCTTTCTTCCAATACTGGACTCCTTAGGAATTAGCAATTCCTGCCTTCTGGAGCTACTTATTTACCCCTAAATACCTGAGTTCATTTTTGGGGGGGAAGTATTCTGAAAGCCTTGATGGCCAGTTTCATAGCAAGAGTCAGCCTTGGGAATAAGCTAAAAAGGGAAGACAAACAAAATATAAATTCAAGGCATCTCTATATTCAGTACCACCAGATACAAAGAAAATCAGGAGAATTATTTTAAGACAAATGAGATTGTATGGTCAGACTAATTCCTCTGATCTAAAAGCATGCTCCTAATTTAGTTCCATTCAATATCTTAAATNCAGAAACCAAGCAATAAAGATCATAATTTCCTGACAAAAGTAGCTGTGTTGTACTTCCTATGTTTATTTTGTGGCATGACTGATTGAGACAATAATAAAAAGCAATGTCATGGAATATTAAAATGATAATTGATCTTAAAAGTGGCTCTATGTATGCACCAGTGCAAGTATTAAGGATAAGCAAAAAACCATTTGTCAA
>WAAG01078054.1:11967-22639 GCA_013390105.1 Tichodroma muraria
GATTAGTAGGGTTAAAGATGGCTGTTGTGTTTCAATAAGCTTTTTCACATGAAAATGGTTAGAGACAGACCTCTCTCCTACATTTTCTGCAAGGGGAGTCAAAAAACAGGGAATGTTTTATAGGCTGTGAATTCCACCTTGTAAGACAGTGTTAACAAGAACTCAGTAATAAAAAGGAAGCAATGCTTTATCTCCCAAAAAAAAAAAGCACATTTCTAGTGAGTAGTTACTGTTGGCACACTCTCATCCCCCTCCAATCTCATCTTCAAAAGCAGAGAAAAACATAAAATAACATGTTTAAATGCTCCCTAGTAGCTGCAGGCTACTAATCTCTTCAATTCCTGGAAAAGGTGAACCTTATTCTCTTAGGAGCAGACAGCATAAATGTAGTTCCACTGAGCTGAAAGCAATGGAGCAAGAATATCAAGTTTATTTTGCCTTTGGGGTCCTCTTTGTATCACAGGAAATTATCTCTGAAAGCAATGCTCCTCTTTTTCTAGAGCACCACAATCCCAATCTTGCCTCGTACTATTTTGAGAAAGTGTCCAGCCTGCAAAACCAGGATTATTTTACATGGATTTTTCTTTTATTCACACTTAAGGAGGGGGAAAGCACACTTTTACACACACAGCTTAAGTAACTGAAAGTTATGGGAGAAGCTTTAAGTAACATGAACTTAGAACTATTGTTTTCCCCACCTCCCTTAGAACATCCACTTGCTACTTCTGGACTTTCATCCAAACACAATTACTCACTACATAAATAAAATGCTGCTCATCTATAACACTGCTCAACAAAATCTGAAAACCTATTTCCAACCAGCAAATGAATGAACATTTCCAAAAGAGAAACTAAACATTAATTTGACTTTTAGACGGTAACAGTAGCATTTCACATCCTTTACTGCCAACAAAAACCATGAGAGGAAATCCCCAATCGCCCCCCGTGAAACCTGAAAGAATTTCTGTCCTTTAACAAAAACATTCTTGTCTTTCAAAATCCGCTCACACACAACGTGGAATGTTTCTCATGTACAGCCTAGTACTGAACACTTTATTTGCAACAGTTTAACAGTCATTAACTGAGCAACACCTGAAACCTTTAAATGCCACGATTTTACATCTATTGAAATGACAGTAAATGCAACAGTTGTTTTACTTGTAAGCACATGACAAAGTGATATACATCACAGATTTGCTGGTTCTCCTCATGTTCACCCATGTCCAGGGTCATCATTCACCTGGATCTGAATGCACTTATTCCAAGAAAGTGGAATGTAATGAGGAAATATAATGCATAAAACAAGGAAAGGCAAAAGAGTGATGTTCCCTCTTTAGCTTTGTAGCTGTAAAATATTTTATATTCCAATATGATATACATTCCAAGTTACCTGAGTTTACACTTCAAGAGAAGTACCTGAAGCTAGGCCATAGGGTGGGCACTGTGCAACTGCTGTGGCCATTTCTTTTTTTTTTTTTTTTTTTGCATTGTGTGTATTACAGAAGTTAGAAACATAAACACCTGGATCAATTGTAAACATAATCCTGAAGTACAGTATTTTCCATAGGACACAACACAGCAAGACATTTTCTATTCAGACAGGCAACATTTTTTTATATATAGAGAGAGCTTATTTATACTGTAGAATTTGAAACAGAACACAGGACGCAGTACTAATCTGGTCAAACGTACTATGAAATGCATAGTCTCCACTTAAAACGCTTAATGCAATATGGATTCTGCAAGCATTACTGCTTTCTCACAAAAAAATGCTGAATATGGATTCTGTCCCTGCCAAGAACAGTGTTGAGATATCTTTTTGAATGCTGCTAAGTATTCCGTGGTGTTCTGAAAGGTTGCCACCTCATGCAGATGTATCTGAACCAGGATCTCCTCACTCCTTGTCTCGGGGCAGAGGCCTGCTCCACCTTGCTCTAGATTAACACGTAGCTCTGAGGAGAGGAATGGTCTTCAGTCTGAATTTCTTGCAAAAGCGGCTGCTGCTGCTGGGACGGTTGCTGTACCGGGATCTCTGGGGAGTCCATTGTGCTGGTGTCATCTGACAGAGATGAGAAAGAGACCCGAGACGAAAGCTGCTCAACAGTCAGGGTGCTCAAACCTGTGCTTTGACCAGAGTTTGGAGAGTTCTTCAGCGTCAGGTCTGAAGCGGGAAGGAGGGGGCCCAGAAGTTTTACAGGACAGAAAGCTGATCCGGTTGGGATGAAATTAACCTTGTTTTTGTCAGGACATGAAAAGAGAGGGGCTGAGACAGGCTGACGAGACCTACAACGGGAAAAAAAGATTATCCATCTGGCCAGCTGAGTTGTTCACATCATGAACTTTGTGGTTCTATACATTGCTAAAATGTGAATGACAAGGAATGGGATTAATTGGACAGAGGGGCAAACATCTTCCATATTGGTAGTCAGCTAACTGATCCACAGCATTAAAAATAGTACCATCACAAAAAATGACTTGGTAATTATTGGACAAACATGCAACTTCCAGCACAAAAAATCTGCAGTACATATGCACATGAAAAAAATGCCACACAATTTAGAATGGCACAAATTCTTCTTCGATAAGCGATGCAGCAACAACATATTTAGTCATTTTAAATTCCTTTGAGGACCTCCATAAAACAGACCTCTCATTTCCCATATTCCATAATTTGTCTGGAGGCTTTTTCCACAACCCGACATTGCTCCCTTTACCACCCAGCAGGCAACGAAAACCTCCTTAATTCTTTCATCCACAGGAGCTTAGCATGCAACCTCAACAGCATGTACTGTGCTCAAATACTGCTGGGTCTAGGGGAAAAAGACATGATGTCCAAGAGTTTAATTTCCAGTTTCTTGCTCAGCAAAAATACTGAGCAAAGTCTATGCTACAAGCATACTACCATCTACAAACACTTCACATATGTTTCATTCCATTGTCTATGTTTTATACACATCAAAATGCAACCTGTGCTTGAAACTGACAATTATGACAAGGGGAGTTTTTGCTTAAGTCATGAAAATTTTAAATGTTAAAAAAAATACATGGAAAGAGGTTTATATAAATGCTTAGGAAATTAATGTACCTTATCTTTCCTGCTTGGATTTTTGTTGCCTTTATAAATGCACAAAAAGAGGTAAAAGACTCCATTTTCTCTTCACACCAATGTAAACACTTGAACTTCTCTTCTGCACAAACTATAAGAAATAGCTTGCTCCTGAAAAACCCATCAGCTGGAATAGTTTATTCATCTGCAGTTGAATAGGCTCAGTAAACAGGTTTACTGCTTTGCAGATACCAGCTGATATAAAAGGCATTACTTACGACATTTCCTCAAAGACCTTCACTCGCTCACATCCCTCTGGGGGCTCTCGTTTGAACATGTAGCTGTTGTTTGGTTTGGGAGATGAGGCATACTTGGGCAACGGTGAGCTACTCCCACTGTCTGAAAATTTAAAGCAGTTATATTACTAGAGATTGAGAGTGCTTTTTAATTAAATTCGATTTCCAAACAAGATGCCTTTTTTCACAATTTAGCCACTACTGGTTTGCTGGTTTGCTTCTACCACAACGCTTCCTTTATTGCAGGCTACTTCTAACACCCTTGTACAGCCCATTTCTTCTGAGTAACAGCTTCGGTGCAGCAGCAATCTATTGTATAACAACACGTAACAGGAGGATATTTTTATTCAGAGCACTGCAATCAGAACAAAGCAGAGCTGCGATCCTGGAAACAAATACATTCTTTATTACATAGTTCAAAAACCATATATGAACACGGTAATATGCATAATACATGCAGAAGAATTATGAGTGGTAATGATAAAACGCCTTCCCGCTGTATAAACTGTTATTAAAGATGTGTGTATACAGCTTGTATCTTACTTTAAAACTTCACTGGAATATTGACCTCATTAGTCTCATGAACAGCTCAGAAGTTGCAATGAAACAAAACACATTTGTAACACAGGTACTGCTACCTCATCATTACAATGTCTTATCTTACTTGCTTCACAGTTGTGAAGCTGCTTTAATATCTAGAATAAAACTTCTACAGTTTAATTCTCTCATCACTACTGCCTATATGTTACAGGTATTCTTCATAACTCCAGCTGTCTGTCTGTATTTTAACCAGACACACTTAGAATTAAAGGTGTGAGGATCGAGGACAGAAGGCAATGGGCAGATTTATGTGTACTTCTCAGAGAGTATGAGAGAAGGCTCAAGTCTGGTAATGACAGAAGCACAGAAGTTTGAAATATTAAGGCTACGAAAGGGTTCTCTTTAAACAGTCATACTGACAACATGATAGTAAATGCATTAAGGAATTTTATAATAAAGTAGGTACAGAAATAGTTATCCACAGAAAATGAGCTTTCTGCAGTGGCTTCTACCTTTTCAAAGAGCAGCATCGCTCCCAGGGTAGTATTACTGGTTCTTTATTGCCTGCTTAGGATTTCAATTAAAAAATGAAATAGCAAAATTAACAAGGACCCACCAACTTACAAATAAACCTTAACTGGAGAGAAATAGCTGCTCTTGTTTTAGCTATTTTGAAGTCTTTCCACTAATGTGGGGTACATTATTTTTAACTCAAGTTTATAACCTTTGTTTACTTTCCTGTTGTGCATGTGTGTTGTCTTTTCAGCTATACAAGCTTCAGGCACTATGACCTAACTTCACCAAAGTGGACAGATTTGTCTTCAACACCTTGCAAAGAGCAACTACATAAACTATTATATTACCATGACTCAAATACAAAGGCTAATCATTAAATGTTTTGAAAAATTTCTGCTTCCTCTTACAACAAGAAAAAAACCAACTCAAATGTCGTATCTTTCATAATAAATCTTCAAAGGGAAGTGTGAGATAAAAAAAATGTTGAAGTGAACCTCAGTAGCACACTGATTATTCAGCTCTTTCCTGCTGTAGAGTGAATACAGAACTTCTATTTACAGAAGTTTTGGTGTTAACTACGAAGGCAGAAAATGCTTAGAGACGATACTGATATTTGCCAAGTTGGGAGCATGATGGTCCTGTTGGCATCTTTCCACTGCTGGCACACACCGCTCATTCCAAACACAGGAATCATTAACAGAACCCAGACAGTTTGTTTCCTCCTTCTAATATTTAAAATTGAAGATCCAAGTTTCTATTTAAAATATTGGAGAAATAAAATGTACTACTGTTCATTCCACCAAATAGTGGAAAACCGTGGCAGTACATCCAAGGGAAGAATCGAACAGAATTCAAAGCTAAGTCAGTTCTTGGAAGATTGAAGAGTCTTGTCTACTAGCCAGTTCAGCTTTCATTCAAGTTTTTGGTTTAGTTACCCCTGCCTGGCTGAAACTTTCTACATAAGACAGCTGCTAAACAAGTATCTCTCTTTACCCTCCCTGCTTTTAAAGCTCACGAAGTCAGAGTTTCATTCTGACCAAACGCACAGCACGCGCTATTTGAAGAACTCGTGTGGCTGTGAGGAGACTCGCACGTACACGCGGGCGCCGGGCGAGAGCAGAAGGGACTGGGAGCACGGGCCGCGAGCTACAGTGGCAAGAGGTGGAACTCACAGCTTAAGCCAGTCTCCACTGGTGCATGCCGTAAGCTCTGCAGCGCTGAACTGTCCCGTCATTAACCCCTGACACACAGCAAACCCCTGGGTGCCGTCCCAGTGTTTGATGCGCGCATTCCCGGCTCTTGGAGGCCCCAGGGCAAGCCCGCAGGTCCGCCAGCAGGGGGCGCCC
Organism: Tichodroma muraria; assembly: GCA_013390105.1. Classification (NCBI taxonomy): domain Eukaryota; kingdom Metazoa; phylum Chordata; class Aves; order Passeriformes; family Sittidae; genus Tichodroma; species Tichodroma muraria. The sequence continues at coordinate 17,712 of WAAG01078054.1, forward strand.
TGCTGCCAGCGTGTCCCAGCCCACCCATCCCATTTCACCCCATCCCATCCCATTTCACCCCACTGACAGTGACTGATCATGGACTCTTTAAAGGGAGTTTTGCTGCCAAAAAGGCACAGCAGACAATATGGAGCCTTATCACATGGAACTTCTGGGCTCATATTTAAAAAAAATATAAAATGTTTGCTAGATAACAGAATAAGATTGTCATTAAAACACTAAAAACACTATTTTAACCTCAGTACCAGAGATTATAATTCACGTATTAGAACAACTGAGGCTAACTAAAAACAATCTGTAAAACAGTTTTTTGAGAGACTACACTTAAACAACAAACTTTGCCAGTGAGCCTTGGGATTGCTTTTGATAAGTTCAAAAATAACTAATAAGACTATCCCAAGACTTCACTAACATTCCTTTAAAGAACTAGGAATCAGATGCCCAGAATTCAACATGCATCTTCAGAACATGCACCTAAATCAAAATCCCTGAAAAACAGGGTATACAATGTATATTTGTACTGAGGAACCCCTCCAGATTTAATCTGTTTATACTTTCAGAGGCCTTTGAATTTCACCTGTCACAGCTGCCGAGGATGCTCTGTAAGGCTCTGAATTACAGTTTCATGGACCAGAGTATCACAAAACAGATCTAGTGAAACCAGAAGTTTTACTACAAAATAATAAAACCAGGTGCCATGAAAATACATTCTTTCCCAACCCTTCCTTATCTGCTCTAATCAATACTGTGCAGTACCACTGTTCTGTTCAGAGCAATATTGTGGGCCTTTTCTGAATTCAATTATTTAACAGCTTCTTGCAGAAAGATAAACCCAACAGTTAATAGAGTCCAAAGAGCAGCTGGGAGGGCCTCAGGCCAAAGCAGAGTCTTGCACAAAAAGTAGAAGATGCTTTAGGAATGTAAAGCAGTGCTGTGTCTGTACAGAGCATTGGCTCCTCTCACTGCTTATGTCTCTCAGTCAAACTAACCTTCCTTTCCTATTCAGCAACACACCCCACAACCATTAATAACTCTGGTAAATCCACTTTTTAATGGTAAAGCCAAGTCACTTCCATCAAGAGGAAAACTAAACCTTTAGAAAAGTAACAAGAAAAGGTTGCCAAAACATCCACATTTGGTTACATAATTTCCAAACTTAACAGGCACAAAAAACTGATGATGGTCTTATTCTACCTCACAAGTCTTTAAAATGAAGGCGTGAAAACCTTCCCAAGTTTTTATTGTATAGAGCAACTCTCAGCCACAACAAACATAATACACTGTCCCTCAAACTTGATATTCTGTTGTAATTTCTACCTATATCCCTCATTTATCTATAATTTAATGATTTTGAACTCACATTCTCATTCAGAACAACTGGCCTGAAGTATGTGGATGATATGAGAGCAAAAAGCACCTGACTACACTTTTATAGCCTCTGAACAAATTACTTTCTCTTGGAAAACTGCTACAAGTTTTCCTTGTTTTTACCTTCCCCTAAAGAATTAAGTTGTGATAAAAAGTTCAAGCTTTTCCCTTTCACATGCACTGTATTACGTACCTTACTTGAACTAATTTTAAAATGCCATTATGATGGCTTTAAAAACTGGCTGTTAATCATCACCACCTACACTACTTCCCCTGGAGAAGACTTGATACAAGCCTAGCATTAAAACCAGTCTTAAAACAAAAATCCACAAATAAGTATCTACTCATAAATTTCACTCCAATCAGTTGTTCAAAAAATCCAAGGCAGGAGATAAAAAGCCTTGAAAAAGCATTAAAAAAGAAAAGGCTAGATGCACTATTTCAAACTGTCTTCACTCGCTACTGCCAATAAACCTACCACTGAAAATGCCCATTACTGTGACAACGGAGTACTGACTGCAGAGGGAATTATTCATTTCCTTGTTTTTTAACTTACATTTGCTCTCAGGACATATATGAACCAATTTACCTGTCAAGATGTTTTTTTGTGTGCTAATACTTTAGTAGATGTTTCTATAGTGATTCAGTCTTGACAATGTATTAAAATTCACATGCATAGTATAAGAGGAGTATGGTGGGGGCAAGCTAATACCACTGTTATTTTTGGAGCATAGCCAACTACCATGTTAAGGTTTTTACTTTAATATGGTTAACTTACACACTTACACACACCCACCTCCAGTTCAGGATTTGGGCAGATAGATTTGTTTTCCACTATTTCCTTTTAAATCAAAGATGGGGGGAAAAATACTTTTCAGAAATCAAGAAAAGCTAATATTTCTTCTGCTGACTTCCCCAATTCTATTCCCAAATTACTTTAACTGTTAATAAACAAATAGTATTTACAAAAAAAAAAAGGCTAACCTTACTTATAACCTCAAAACACTGCCATCTTTAGCTCATTGATAAATACATGCGAAATCTTAGAAGTTTTCATTTCCTCTGTGTAACTTACTCCTCCTTAGCTTGCATGATTTACCCAAATCCTACTTCCTCCGTACTGAAGTCCATGTTTCAGCTAGCTGATGAGAAGCACGAGGGTAATTTTATTAGTAAACAGTTGTCAAAAAAATCATGGTCTTTTTTACACTGCTGCCTATATTTTCATACTCCATACTCTGTCAGTAACTCCCAATTACTGAAACTCCCACTATTAAACCAAACAACATTTTACAGACCTCAAAAAAAATGCAGGATATTGATAAATGCATAAATTATTCAGAATTTTTGAGCTGTTATGCAGCATACACAGAGAAGTAATTACTCTCCACCAGGTTGTTCAAACAGGTATCTGAGCTTCTCACCAAACAGCTTCAAGTGGAATGTAAGCGTTCAGAAGCAGAGTTTTTTTTAAAGCAGTCCAAAACTCCATCACCATTTTGAACAGCAAGCAACTCACCTATGATAAACATACAGTCTACCACAAAGCTTCCTGGAACCTTTCTTAAACGTCAAAGTGTTACAGTCTGAATTCTTCACATTAGAATCTTCATAAATAGTTAACTGTTTGCTGTGCTCCTCTGACGTATTTATGGAAGATGTTTGTGAAATTTCACAAACAAGAGGGAAAAAGATATGTAAACAAACAAAACCAATATTCAGATAAATCCTCAATCCCTCCACAACCATCAAACAAAAAGAAAAACTGATGTAATGGGTAAAATGAAGGTAGTTGTAAAAGCATGACATCACATGCCTCCCATAGGCAAAGGTAGGCCATTCTACTCTCACCTTTATCACGGTCATAGAGCAAATCTTCTGTTGAACAGGGACTCCCATCCTGAGATTCAGGAGGGCAAAAGGGAGAGACACATGGTGAGTGACTGCTGCAGCTGCTGCTGCGCTCCTGGACAGACGGAGTCTGAGTGTCAATGCTTCGGGTGCTACTACTACGATAGTGAGCAGGTAACGGCGCCCTTCGACCGTCAGGGATATCCAAAGGCTGCAAGAGAAACAAGCAATTCATTCGTGGTACAGAGAAAAGATCCAACTCGCGAGCAAAGTCAGGCTGCAGCACTCGTACGTGAAGGCCTCAAGAAGAAGAAACATGGCATTTTTGAGAGGACAGGAAGATCTCACACCAGAAAATAACGCAGTGTACAGCGGATACAACATACATTAATTACACTGGGGCGATGTGCGCACATTCCGACGCAAAGTTAACATCCACACTTCAACACATGCCAGTGTTATGTTTTTATGGGTTTTATGATAGCTTAGAAAAAGCAAACCTCCCTCACTAATTATATTTAGTACTACAATTTTCAGTAAAGGTCACTGCTATTATAAAACAAAAACAATTACCCTGACAGAGATCACATTTGGATAAAAGGGAAAGTAGAAAATGTCAAATACAATGGCGTACTATTGCCATAACAACCAACCAAATTACAATTATAAAAGGAAAACATCCAAGTTTTGCTAGTAAGTTGTAATTCTCCAGCACACCCCTACATTCCATCCTTCTATAGATGATGCCCACACAGGCTTGTAACAAGGCTCACAAGCTTTGTCTTGAGCCAAAGCTGGTAAGCTCTGCCTGCCCGTGTCAACCTAGCTGGCACTGGCCAGAGTGATCCTGCATCCCATTCTGCAACATACTGCATAGACATGTTCACAGCAGTAGATTGGCACGCTCTACTTACTTGTCCTTCCTAGTGGAAAATTATTTTTTTTAATAAAGACAGTGCTGCTTTAAATGTAAGAAATCAAGTGGGAATTAGAGTCTTGCTTAGAAGCAAAGGGGAAAAATGTCTGCAAGATTCAAATAATTTTTATTCTCACCTCAGTAAGAACTGCGTCCAAACCACAAAGAACAGCTTAAATGTTCTAGCTACAAAAAATTAATGTTTTTTTCCTGCTCACTTCAAGTGAACGTTTTTATTTTATTGCCTCTCTTCCGCATATATTCCAAAACTGTAACAGCTTGTTCCAGAGCCTAAAATTCAACTCAACACTTCTGCTAGCAACGAGGACATGACACCTATTGGCTCAGTATAACATTCTCCCCTTTTCAGCAACAGCCTATCCAGAAAACCACCACACATTACACAAAGAGGCAGACAGAGCAGAGCAGGAAGATAATTTTCTTCTTATAAGCCTTCCAGTCAATACCATTTCATATTTCAAATAAGAGCAAAGAAACACACTATAAAGAGAACATTACAGTTGCTCCATCAAATGCTGTAAGGTTCGGGCACAGCTGTGTGGTCTGTTCCAACAACTCAGTTCACATTGCATATGCGTTACAACACGACTTGGTGTTCCATTCCCATCACCCCCAACAGGCCCTGACTCATTCAATGCACAAGACAGACCTGCAGCACTGGAGCATTTGTTACACAGGCAGAAGAGAGAAAACAAGACTGAAGCTGTAGAAAGAAAGCAGTCTCATAATAATCATAACCAAACCAACAAAGGAAAAAAAAAACCACAACCAA